>JBBYHL010000009.1:5398735-5414814 GCA_038381835.1 Adansonia madagascariensis | reverse complement strand
TTATAACCGTTAAATATTATATTTTAAATATGATTATATGAATTAATTAAGTTAAAAAATTTTAAATTTAATTTTTTATTTTTTATAATAATAATTATTTAACGAATAAGCCGATGAAGTAATCACAAACATTAAGGATTAAAATAATTTACTCATATATATATATAATATATATTTTTTTAAAGAAATATAATATATAATTTTAGAATGTGAAAATTGGGATACCACTAATGCGTCAATGTGAACCCGTAACGTATTTTGTAAGGATAATACTAATGCATCAATGTGAAGTCGTAACGTATTTTGTAAGGGCAAATTTTGGTCCAAACGTGGAAATTTACGTTGCATGTAAATTCAACGATGCAATACCACAAAAAAAAAAAAAAGAAAAAACACAAAGAAAAATGAAATTAAATGTTTTACAATTGGTTAACGTCATATCAGTTTGGGTGAGTCTTGTTGGACGTGAGAATGTTTGAAAGAAATTAAGAACTTCAAAATTGTTCTTTTGTGGGTGTTTTGTTTTGAACAAAAATTAAAATAATCAAACTTAGTGACACAAAATGTGGAGATTATGGATTGACTTAACGTCAAAATATTCAAATTTGTTTTTACTTTGAATGGGAATCTGGACGTTTCAAAGGGGGGCCTGTAGGCCACTGCTTGTTTGCTACTTTGCTGACGAAAAAAGTGAAAAACGTGACGAATTGATGAAAAATAATAATAAGTAGTAAAAACGACAGCGTTACATGAACAGTACACCTGGACATGGACCCCGCGTAAAGCCCAACCACCTGTAAACTCCAGTTTGGCAAACTGGAGTAGGGTGTGGCGACGACGACCACCGAACCGCTCGCAGATTGGCTGGAAAAAAGTACAGAGTTTACGAGGATCGAGATCCAACACTTCCCTCGTGTTCAAGTGGACCCCACCACAAGTCCTCTGTGGCAGGAGATCGTCGGTATCACGCCTTCTCAGGGCAAATCAAATCACTAGCCTTCCTTCCATTCCAATTCAAAAAAAAAAAATTTATATATATATATTATATAAAATATAAGAAGAACGAGAAAAAAAAAAAAAAGAAACCCAAATTTCTGCCGGGTTAACTCGAGCCAACCACCCTGTTGCATGTTTCGAAGCAGACAACGAAAGGCAACAAACGGCGAAAACTAACGTCGAAATCACACCTAACGCTTTCCGTTAACCCTGCCACACGCATCCCAATGCCCGATCATCCGTACGTAAAACGCTGTAAAGGAAAGGCATTCCACCGTTTGCCGTTAAATGGCTCATCACATTAACCCCCTGAAGCCCCACAAGGCCACAACCTTTCCTCCTTCCCCCCCACCTCCGGTTAAATCCTGAACCAGAGTTAGTCAGTTAGTTAAATTAGCGTTACGCACGCGATAAAAACGATACTTTGAGCTAAAGTGAGAAACAAAACAAAGAGAGAGAAAGAATCGGACTTGAAAGCGCGGACGACAAACGAAGTCGCGTGAATACAAGACACGCGCGACGGGATTATAGGGCGATTCCCTGGTACGGCGTTTTCTTTTCAGACAGACAGAAGGAGATATATTAGAAAAGTTGGAACCGAAAAGCGGTTTTGCGAGCGAGGTGAAGGAAGGTGGTTTTGTACGGTTAAAGCTGTTTTCCGTTACGCTATTGGCATCGTTACAGAGGGGGGGAAGTGTGTGGGAAGTGTATTTCCTTTTTCCTGGAATCGAAGGGTGGAGCAATTAAATCGTGTTCATCAGCTTTTATTAATAATCGTAATTATTAGGTTTTCTTATGGTGATTAAGCGTATAAAATAAGGTTTATTAAGTGAAGTTTTAGGGCGGTTTGGAGGTTTTAATTTAATTTTTTTGGAGATTTTTAAAATTTGTTGTTGCTGCTGCTCTTGCTTGTTGGCTCTTAAGGTTTGGATAGAGTTCAATGATGGCGAATCGGGGAGGGTCGTTTTCGCAGACAAATAATGTCTCCTCCGAAGGTAAACAAAAAGAAAAGGCGCAAAAACTGACAGTTGGTTCTAGATTTTCTTCAAATTGTTTTCTTTTTCTTTGCTTTTCCCTGGAAAATTTTTGAAAAGTTATTCGTTTTGCTTTTGAGTTATAGGAAATGGAGGAGATGGTCTGTATATGGAGTTATGGAAGTTATGTGCGGGACCACTGGTTGAGGTTCCTCGGGCTAACGAGAGAGTCTATTATTTTCCTCAAGGACATATGGAACAGGCAAGTCTCTTTTCTTCTTTTTTTTTTTTTTTTTTAAATTTTTGGATCGATCTTTATCTCTGTTTGTTTTATTTTGAAATTGTTGCGTTTTATGGAAATGGTTAAATTCTTGGTTTATTGATTGAAATATTGCTATTTGGTGGGGGATTGTTTTAGTTGGAAGCGTCTACGAATCAAGAATTGAATCAGAGGATTCCTCTTTTTAATCTTCCATCGAAGATTCTTTGCCGTGTCGTTCACATTCAGTTTCTGGTAATTTACTCTATCTGGTTTTCAACTTGATTTGTATAACCATAGTAATCTCAAGTTGTGTTTTGATTGTTTGTTTGGTTGCTAAGAAAATGGAGAAGAAAAAAAGAACTGGACTAATTAGAGGGTAATATTTGTTTTATTGTTTTGATCTTGAAAGAATGTAAACCTTAAACTTTGAATAATTAGTTTTTTCATTTTTGAGTAATTAGTCTTATTGGCTCAATAATTCGGGTTTCGGTCAGATCCTATGTCATGTAGACCTAGTGGACCATTATATTATTCTGTCAACATGATTTATTTGGGGTTAACTTTTGTTGATTTGTTATTCTGTTTGAAGGCTGAACAAGAAACAGATGAAGTTTATGCACAAATAACTTTGTTGCCTGAACCAAATGTAAGAACCAAATTTATTCCGTTCAGATTTGAACGTCATTCAGTATTGGAATGTAAAAATGTTGCCTTTTTTTTTCTTTTATTTAATTGTTCGAAATTAGTGATTTCTAATTATGTTTTTGGCATGTATAGCAACCTGAGCCAACAGTTCCTGATCCATGCCCTCCGGAGCCTCAAAGACCTGCTGTCCATTCATTCTGCAAGGCTTTAACTGCCTCAGATACAAGCACTCATGGAGGTTTTTCTGTTCTTCGCAAACATGCCACTGAATGCCTTCCTCCGCTGGTATCAATTTCTAGATCAGCTATTTGTTTTGCCTTTTTCGTCTTCTGTTGTAAATCTCCTTTTAGTTGATTTCTGTATGTTGATGTCTTTCAGGACATGAACCAAGCAACGCCAACCCAAGAATTGGTTGCTAAGGATCTTCATGGTTATGAGTGGCGCTTTAAGCATATTTTCAGAGGTAATAAAAAGAAAAATCTGATAATTGTCTTGCTTGTTCAGTCGTTTAATTTTAAAGTCTTCTATGGTTTTGGTAGATGTGACATGTTAAGCCTTTATGCTTTTGCTGTCTATTCTATGTAAAACAAACCTCCACCATTGATGGGCAAATCAAACACGTTATTTAATTCTACATGATTAAATGAACAGGCCAACCAAGGAGGCATTTGCTCACAACAGGATGGAGTACATTCGTTACTTCAAAGAGATTAGTTGCTGGTGATTCCTTTGTGTTCCTGAGGTAGATGGCTTTTCCATTTGTTGTCTTTTTCGATGTTTGTGTTTTTGTACCTTGCACATGTTCCGGCCTTTGCTGGTTATGTTCTTTTTTGGTGTAGCTGATATGCTATTCGTTTAATACTTGGTTCTCTAGAGGGGAAAATAGGGAGCTACGTGTTGGAGTGAGGCGTGTTGCTCGGCAACAAAGCAGCATGCCGTCGTCAGTGATTTCAAGTCAGAGCATGCACTTAGGAGTGCTAGCAACTGCATCTCATGCCGATTCAACAAAAACCCTCTTTGTTGTCTACTATAAGCCAAGGTATGATATTTACATAATGCCAAAAATGACATGAAAATGATATTTATTTACTTATAGTTTTCTTGTGTATAATATCAGGACGAGTCAGTTCATCATCGGGTTGAACAAATATTTAGAGGCTGTTAATAATAAGTTTACAATTGGCATGAGATTTAAGATGAGGTTTGAAGGGGAGGATTCTCCTGAGAGAAGGTAGTGGAACTTAACAACATGATTGCTTTGGATTGGTGATTGTCTGATCTCTTTTGTAATACTTACTACCTTAATTGATAAGGTTTTCTGGCACAATTGTTGGGGTTGAAGACTTTTCTCCTCAGTGGAAAGATTCAAAATGGCGTTCATTGAAGGTAACTGCTTCCAACATGCTTTTCTAAACTTCAGTTTGGTTTATTTTGGCAGTATAGTTATAATTACTGATTATCAACAGGTACAATGGGATGAACCTGCCTCTATTCCAAGACCTGACAGGGTTTCACCATGGGAGATAGAACCCTTTGCTGCTCCAATTCCACCAGTTCTGACTCAACCAGTTGCAGCTAAGAACAAAAGGCCTCGACCAACTGTTGAAACTCCTGCTCTAGGTGAGGCATATTTTTCCTTGTCTGAAGCCCTCTTCTTTGTTTGTTATATCTGACTAATCCACTTTGTTTGAATGGTATAGATTTATCTTCAACAGCATCAGCTGCTTGGAATTCTGGAGTTATGCATTCCCATGATCTAACGCTGCGTCACATTACTGCTGAAGCAAAAAGAAACGAAAATCATGTTATATGGCATCACATGCAGACAGAGATGAACACCAGTTGCAGCTCTGTCTTGAAGACGCAGAATGAAGGGAGCTGGGTTTCTTCTTCTGGCATGAGTGTTTCTCAGAATCTATTTCCTGATGCAAGAGAGGATGGCAAAAGTGCATCTGGTTGGCCTGTTCTTTCGGGCTTTTCAAACCAACAACTGAACAATGATTCAACCTTTGATCCAGTTGACAAGGTGAAGAAATCTGAGGCTGCTAGTTGCCGATTGTTTGGCATTGAGCTGAGAAACCACAATGTGAGCTCATCGCAATTGGAGAGGAAACCTATACAACTTGCTGCTATGACTACTGCTACAACTGAAGGACATCATACTCTGTCACCCACTAATTCTGACCAGAAGTTTGACGTTTCAAAAGATTCTAAAGAGAAGCAGGAACAGTTACAGTTACCTGCAAAAGAGATCCAGAGCAGGCAAAGTTCTAGTTCTACAAGGAGTCGTACCAAGGTATTGAAAGTAAAATGTTCATGCAAATGCTATTTCGTTTAGTTGAAGAATTTCCAATACACTCGCTTTTGGGTTTGTCTATGCGAACAGGTCCAGATGCAGGGGGTAGCTGTTGGCCGTGCTGTGGACTTGGCCATGTTGGAAGGGTACGATCAGCTGATAGATGAACTAGAGGTGATGTTTGATATCAAGGGAGAGCTTCGCCCTAGGCAAAAGTGGGAGATTGTCTACACTGATGATGAAGGGGATATGATGCTTGTAGGCGATGACCCATGGCTGTAAGTAACCTGATGCCTTCTGTTTTCCACTTTTTGTTTGGTTTAAATCTCTTCTAGAATTTAGTTTATTTACTTTGATGTTCTATATTCATGCAGGGAATTTTGCAACATGGTAAGAAGAATATATATTTGTTCAAGCCAGGATGTGAAAAAGATGAGTACAGGAAGAAAACTTCCCGTGGCTTCTATTGAAGGTGAAGGGACTGTGATAAGCTCTGACTCAGTTGAAAATTAGCAGGAACCTTTTCTTTGTTTTTTCTTTACCCCATTTTTCAATATCTGTTGTTTGTTTGTTGATGCTAGAATTTGTTTGTGTAACTTTTGGGCTGTAGAGGATGTTAAGTCATGGGATGCTGATAACTAGCTCGTTTTTTTTAAGAGCTGCTTCACCATAGGAGACCAAAAGAGTATCATCACCTGGGTTCGAAGAACCAAGAGTTAATGAATTAGATGGGTTAGAGGCTAGGACTAGGAGAATGTGAATACTTTATATGATCTTTATGTTGGGTTGGGCTTTGCCGGTTCAGTTCTAATCTTGGTGATTTCCTATGGTTGTGTATATAAAAATGTGCTCTGGCACTGGCAGTGTAATCCTCGTCTGTAGTGAGTGGAAGTGTACCTGCTTAGCTCTTCTTTGCTGTTTTGGTTTTTAACTTTTTATCAATCAATTGTCAACCTCTCCTTTGCACTTATAAATTTCTGTTTCTGATCTTTAAACGGATAGCCTGGATTAGGATATTGAGACTGACAGCAGCTCTTAGCTCTTTTTAATTAGAATAGCTAGCAAAAATATGTATCAGTTGGTTAGGAGAAAAAAAAAAAAAGAACACTTGGCAGAACCACCTTTAGAATTCAGAAAATCCGGTGTCGGAAGGTGACTACCATTTCCAGTCACAGCTTGCCTCGCTAACGATGGTTTTCTTCAGTCATTAGGTGATTATCATGTCAATTATTCAAGAATACCAAGTTATAATTTCAACTGATTTGTGACTGCACACGGAGGCATAGCCCGCTCTCTTAAATCTTATTTTGGCCATTGTGCCCTTAATATAGGGTGGCGCTTCTTAGTATTTTGTGAACATGACAAAATCATATAAATTGGCTTAAAAATGCTTCTTTTGGCTTGAGTTAACAATCGCTTCAGTTTAGCCCTCAAAAATGTTTACCGGAAGCATGGAAAAGGAATGCCAAGGTGAGACTCTAGAGTACTAGTAAAGCAGTGGAAGCTGATGACTACTATACTCAGAATTTTTTATTTTTTCTATAGCATTCAAATTAGATATTCACGATGAATATATATTTAAATATAAATTTAAGATATAATTTCTTAAATATATAAAAAATTTTAAAATAATTAAAAATACTTATGCCGAGAAAATATCTTTAGCGTCCACTAACGACTAAGATACACTGTTATTCTTCACTGTCAGATTTGTTATGTTCAATGACTACTAAGTGGAAAGGTACTTATCCATTCATTAATTCACTTCAATTTCGGCTTTTACTATCTGATTACGTGCAAAGGACCAGTTCATATTTGTCAAATCCACTGAAAAGAAAAAATTTGTTCATTAATTCACTTCAAGGTTCACAACTTAATTCTCTTTTCACGGAAGAGGTTAAAATGGCTGTCTTTGGTATTGGTGCACTGAAGGCTCCTGGACCTGATGGTAAACCAGCAATCTTTTTTCAAAAAAACTGGGATGTGGTCGGCCCGTTGGTTGTTTCTGCAATCTTGTCCTTCTTAAGAACTGGATTCATGCTCGAAGAACTGAATCGTACTTTTATTACCCTTATCCCTACGCAAAAGGCCCCGACTTCTGTTGACCAGTTTCGGCCTATTAGCTTGTGCAATGTTACATACAAGATAATAGCAAAGGTGCTGGTGAATAGACTTGCACCTATTGTCGGTAGTTTGGTTGCACCATTCCAAAATGCTTTTGTTGAAAAAAAAGACAAATCAGTGATAATGTTATGTTGGGAGCTGAAATTCTTCATGTAATCCACAATAGGAAGGTACAGGAGTGTTCGGTGCTTTAAAGAGGGTGCTTTAGAGATCGCCATGAACAGTTCCTATGACAGGATCTGTTGGAACTTTCTCAAAGTTGTGTAGGAAAACCTAGGTTTTGACAGGCATTGGATAATATTGATCATGGCATATGTAACCTCTGTCACATATCAAATCCTTATTAATGGCGAGCGGACTGGTTGCATTTTCCTCACTGAAGGCTAAGGCATTTTCCCCGGATCTTTTCATTTTGTGTCAAAACTTTCTCTCTCAATTGCTGTACAAAGCTGAACTCTCGAAAAGTTTGTACGGTATCAAGATCAGTAAAAGAAGCTTACCTATCAGCCATCTTCTATTTGTGGATGATAGCTTTATATTTTTTAGAGCAACTTGGGAGTCTTGCCACAGAATAAAAACATTTTGGATCAACTCTGTACTTTAACTGGCCAAAGGATCGACTTGAACAAATCAAATTTGTTTGTCAGCCCAAACTGCCATCCCAAAGTCAGAAGAATGTTCCACAGGTTGCTCCAGGTCAAGGTGACGGATAAACCTGGCAAATATTTAGGTTTTAATCTTGCTCATCTCAAACTAGACAGCGGTAAGTTTTTCCAACCATTACTTGACAAACTAGACAGTAAACTCGCCCATTCGAAGGCTAAGTTGTTGTCATCTGCTGGAAGATATACTTTCATTAAATCTACTTTATCTGGCATCCCCATTTATTATCTCTCTTGTTTTAAGACCCTGTGTTCATTTGTGATAAAGCCGATAGAATTATTAGGGATTTTTTGGTGGGGGACACAATGAGGGACAAAGAAAAATCCACTTCCAAGATTGGAATAAACTTTGTCGTCTCAGATCTCAGGGGGGATTAGGCTTTAGGAAAAGAAAAACCATGAATCAAGCTCTTTTAGCGAGGCAAGCATGGAAGATTGTTAGGAAACAAAGTTGGCTGCTTGATGAAACCTTGGCAAAGAAATACTGTCAAAGGAGTAATTTCATGGCGGTGCATTCTCACCCTGGGGATTCTTGGGCTTGGAAAAGCATACTTTTTGGGAGAGATTTATGTTGTCTAAGGACCGGATTGGCAGTTTTGGGGTGGAATTACTGCTTCTATTTTAAATGGTAAAATTCCAATCATGGGCCCTCTCTACCCGAGAACTGGGACTCCAACTACCGTAAGTGTTGTCATGGATAAGAACAGGAGAACTTGGAATCAGCAAGTGGCCTCCTCCTTACTTGATCAAAACCTAGCAACGAACATTTTAGAGAAATCTTTCTCTTATTTTGGTGGTAGAGATAGAACTTGTAGAAGTACTCTTTTAATGGGGAATCCTCAGTCAAGTCAGCCTATCAGCTTACTCAAATAAATCGTCAAGAAGAACATGGGCATGCTAACTCTGATTGTTCGCCAAAGAAATTTTGGAAAAACCTATGGGCCCTTAAACTTCCATTCAAAATAATCATGTTCTTGTGGAAAATTAGCAATAATTGCCTTCCTATAAAATCTGAGATTGCACGAAGAATTAATAGTGTGGAGGATTTTTCTGTTTTTTGCTCTGGAAATACTAAAACAATGAACCATCTTTTCTGGAATTGTCAATTTGCATGGGCTGTATGGTTTGGATCAGAAATTGGAATTCTCATTGAGCACTGTGAGACACCGAATCTGCAGAGTTGGATTAAATCTTGGATTCTCTCTATCGACTGTAAAGCTTACAAAAGTTTTTGGTTTTCATATAGAATTGCTTGTATTCTTTGGTGTATTTGGATACAAAGAAACAAAGTGTGCTTTGATAGGGAAAGTCCCAACCCGATGGCAGCCATTTACCAGTCAAAAGAATTAATTGCTAACTGTGAAAAAGCATTTCACACCAACCTTGATGAATTCCATGTTCTTATTCCAGGACAAGCTGATGTTTTTTTCTCCTCCTTGAAGTCCCAATCAGACTTATCACATTATAATGGCCTGGAAAAAGGGTCCAAGTGGTTATGGGATGGCTTTCGTGGTTAAATCCTGGCGCCGGCGAAGATCATTTCATTGTCTATAAGACGCTGAATAATCATGATTCTTGCTCTGTTAAGCTATTCATCATCCGTGAAGTACTGATCAGATGTAAAAGCATGTCCCTTCACCCATGTTGCATTTGGAGTAGAGACAAAATAGTCTGCAGTCTGGTGTTGAAACATGATATGAAGATGCACCGGCGATTTCACCCCATGTACGATGATATTAATACCTTTAAAGCTTGCTTTAATGGCCTGGATATCATGAAGCTCGCCCACCCAGCACAGAAGGAAGCAAATAAATTGGCTGCAGTTGCATCAAAATGCTTCACAAGCGTATTTTGGCCCTAGCATTATTCTCGGGTGGTTCTGTTTTTAATGTGTTTTTCTCCTTATTTCTGGTCTTTTTATGTTGCTAATGTATGCTATGTATTCTTGATCCTTGACTCGATAACGAAAAACATGATAGGACTGACAACAAGATGCAAGACATAATATTTGCAAATTTGATTTAACGACCTGGCAAATGGCATCATAGCCTCTACAAGTTACATAGCCAATCCTAAATTACTGTCATTTCAGTCTATTTTCTTGGTTAGTATACTCAACGATGCTGCCAAACTTTTCGAGCCCTTTTATTTCTTCAAGGTTGTGATGATACCATAGGAGTTTAGGACCCCTCACAAGGTTCTGAATTTACACAGCCGCAATGCTTGTGTATGCAATTTTTGCTCCTGGGCCAGACCACCTCCATTTCCGCCCTCTTCGGCTTTGCTTTTGAAGGCTCTTGCCCATCACTTCTACGACACTCTAAACTATTGAGATCAGTAGACTTCTCAAGATGTAGGGAGACCCTCCATCCTTACTCCTCGTTGATACCCCTAATTCTGTTTCTCCATGTTCAATTGGGGAAAACAAAAACAATGAACTTTCTTGTTTTGACGGCGAAGTAAGCAAAACGTTAGTGAAATTTCTGGAAAATCATTATTTGCAAGATGGCTAATCCATCTACAGATGGGTTCAGTATTATTTGAGCCCAAACGATCAAAGGAATAAAGTCAATGTGTTGGATCATATCAAAAGCTGATTGCAAACATGAAGAAATTTAAAAGAAAAAACATAATTTGCTTTGGAAGTTGATCCATAAAAAGTTAGAAACTCGATTTCAAACATGAATATTAATAAGGAATTTCAATTAATCAACTAAGCTCCAAAATTTTTACATCATAATATGAATTAGTTTCTACTTTCAAAATTAAAACTACTCTGTTTTCAGACTCAAAAACTCGTATTACTTCAAATCCAATGTATCAGAAACGCCTGAATCACAATACTAGCAGCTAATAGGAAACAAGGGTCTCAAAGCAGTTAAGTCCGTCAAGCTCTGGTGCAAATCGGGGAGCCCTTCGTTGCTTCTTCTCAACGTTTCCTTCTTGCTTTTTCTTCATGTTCTCAGCCTCAAGACTCAGCTTGTTGGTTACCCCTCTGCTATTAAGAACGCGATTAGCATCTTTATTTGTTGAAGAAGCAAAGGAGGTCCCGACTGCCTGACCCAAGAACTCAGCACATAAAGCATCAAAGGAACTGAAGATTGAATTCATGATAATGAATTGATGACTGCTTCACTAAGAAAACCCAGAAAAAGAAAAAAAAAAGCTTTTTTTTTTCTTTTTGATGGTTTGCTGATTACTAGCTGGAAGAGGTTCTAGATTTGTAGAAGATGTAGTTTGATTGTTGTGAAACGATGGCTATATATATAAAGAAGAAAAAGGAAAATTGAGCATGGCTTCCACGTTGTTTGATTCTTTTATTTCTTGTAGGATAAGGACGACTGACAGGATTTCGCGTAACATGTGAAAAAGAATGGATATTCCTTGCTTCAAAAGCGTGTAAGTCGGCTCTTAGTGGGGGAACTGGTGGGGGCCAAGGCTAACCAAACCAAGTGGTGACGAAATCAGAGCCGTCCATTCAATGGTCAATGCTGGCTTTACTTGGGGAAGGGAGGTGCGGGACTTCGTCTAATTTGACTTGACAAAATCCACCTCCTCCATTCATAAATGCTAACAAAATATAAATATAAAATATTAGAAGGGCCCGCCATTTTGAATGGATGGCTCGGAATTGAGAGATTAAAGTCAGAGGGCTTAAGCTAAAATATCTTGGGAGTTCGGGTGGGTCGATGTGCCCTCGTTCCATGATTGCTTCGCTTGCGTTGATGGCTGGGAATTTGCGTGGACCCACATCGGAATTGCGTTTATATTAAGCTTGCTATTTTAGCTACGAACTAAACAAAATGGAAACGGTTAGCCGAACAACCAGGCAGCTGCCAACCTTCTTCTATTTAGTTGAAAGTTCAAAGACCTTTAAAAGGATCTCAGTTGGCTCTGAACTTCCTTTTTCAATTCGGGTTGAAAAATGGAAATACATTTTTTTATTAAAAAAAAAGGAAAATTCGAATAATGCAGTAACCATATTGGAATTTGATACATTCCTCAGTATTTTTTTAAAAATTAAATAGATATATTATTTAAAAATTTGTTTTTTTATTTTTAAAATATATCTATAACATTAAATTATTAAATCAAAATAATTTTAATTTTATTTGAACTTAAAAAAACATGTTAAGAGGATGTAATGAGTCGTATTCAATTCTCTTTTAGATTTACGTCCATTTGGTAAACATTAATAATGTCGAATAAATCACTTCGTTAAGATTAAATAATCTTTGAATTCCCTGGCTGACTCTGTACCTATTAAGAATCGTTGAATTCCGACTTAAAAATGTTTAATTCCTGCAATCTCAACCAAAAAATTTGAACGGGCACAGTTAAAAAGCTTTTTCTTAGAACTCATGGTAGTCGCATAATAATACTACCAAATAGGAAAATCTCTCTCTCTCTCTCTCTCTCTCTCTCTCTCTCTATATATATATATATATATATATATACACACACACACACACACACACACACAAACTGACACTAGTAGTAGTATCAGACCACGGAGCGGCCAGCACTACCAATCAGTCAGCAGGCCAAGCACCTAGCTAGCAGCCGAGCACCTTTGATCTGGGATGAAGCCATCGCTGCACAACAAGTGGTCGCTGCAAACAGAGATGAGAATCATCTCACAAGATCCGCGCATGGACGATAGACTCACTGTCAGAAAAAAAAAGAGATGCAGTGTCCATCTCTTCGTTTCTGGGAAATGAGATCAGTTCAAAATATGACTTGTTAGGCCTTAATGAAACTACATGGTTCCTATATCTCATCCGAGCTGTCTGAGCCTATCTTCCGTGAGGGAAGCTCCACCTCCTCCGATCTCATCCTCGCTGAACATGCTCTGCTCACTGGAATTATAGAAGGGCCCAGGATCCTCATCACTGAAATATGCCCTCTTTCTTTGGACATCTTTTATTCCTCTTCCTTGCAAAGCCAGTCACCTCCTTGGTTACTGTTTGCCCTTGGGAAACTCATCTTTCTGTGAGTCAAAGCTTATGCTTTCAACCTCCTTCGTTCTTCTTCCCTTGCTGTACTCATTATCCTGCGATCCCTCAGCATCACTCTTCCGGCTTTTCTTAAATTGAATTAGTCTGGTAAACAATAGTGTGATTTCTATCTTTAATTAAAATCCAATAAAAAGTAAATTCTTTAAACGTTTATAGGTCAAGACCCGCGAAATTATGGAAAGGGAAAATGGAAAGAAACTAAATGCTAATTCCCAGTAAATTCATTAAATGGTTGGCATCTATTTTCTTTCCTTTTTATTCATTGCCGCTTTGGATTTTCATTAGCTAAACCAAAGGTGAAAGCAACACCAATCCAGATGGATAAAATTGCAAGATATGCAGCAAGTTATAACAAGTTAATCACAAAAGAGAGTTCATACTAGACAAGTCTTATGGTTTTGGGTCCCATGAGGAATTTCCCAATCAAACTCACACCGCTATTCCCTTAGCAAACAGTGCAGAAATGAAGTAACAAAAGATGCTCAGCCAAAAGTTATGTGCACACCTTTGGGCCACGACCAACCAACTGAGCCCATTCTAGTCGATTTCTTAGGCGATCAAGAACAGCTTGAGAATGACTAGAATACACATAGCGTTCTCCATTATGTTTCCTCAAGTTAGGCCAGTGCTGGAACAATTGCAGAAAAGTAAAGAATGAGAAGCATTTTTTTTCCCTCCAAAAGAACTACCAGGGGTCAAAAGAAAGGTAACATTAAGGCAAACAGTAGGCAGGCCTGATAAAGCAGCATACTGGCAGGATTGCATTACAAAGTTCTTCATATGTCATTCGCCTGCCTTTGCTCTAACAGGCCTGAAAACATGAAGAAGAATATTAGAAATGGTTCATTGGAGAGTAAGCAAATAAACATCAGATTGGTCCTAATTCAGCAAACTTTTAATAAATTAGACGTCCTCAGAGAGGCAGTTACCAGGTAAAGTACGTGGTAGAAAACCGCGAATTGTGCCTGCATCATCATCAGATAAATTCCTAGTTGAACTGCACATAGATGAAAACTTTTTATCATTAGCTTCAGTGGTAGCCACTGTTCGTGGTTGACGTGGGTAAGGGGGGTTCATTCTTGTCATCCCTTTTATCAGAAACATCCATTGCAGATCCGATATCTTGTCTCTGATAAGGTGAAGATAGCATTTTATTGGTCCTTTTAGCTTCATCATCAAGCCCACGAGACACACGTGATCCATCTTTGGATGCATCCTTGTTTTTTCTTCTAGGAACCTACAAACGCATCAATTAAGAAAAACTCATCAAAGCTGAACCTTGTTGGAAACCTCTACTGCCAATACAAGTAATACTTGAACAAAAATTGAAAGTTCGCACAAAATTGCCAGATAAGGACATGCAAGTATTACCAAACTGAGATCCTTTCCTCCGGAGCTAGATGTGCGCTTCACTAGCATGCTTGTTGCAGTATGAGATCCCAGCTGAGGAAAGCTACCAGTCTGCCGCACGCGTGGGACATGAGCTACTCATGGAGAACTATTAAGTTCTTGATGCAAAAGTAAAGCAAGCTGAAATCATAGAAGTAAAAGGAGAATAAATTGGCCAAAAGAAGCTTGAAAAAATTTAAATATATATATATATAGCGAGAGAGAGAGCGGGAGAGAAAAGGGATAACAAATCATTTTGTTAGAAGATAGTGCTTGATCTCACACCTCTTCATCACTCAGAGCAGGGGGATTTGATAGTGCAAAAGGATGCACCAAGGTTGCATGAGTAGCTTTAGATGTTGGCTGGGTAGTTGACTGACTAAAATTTTCACCTTTCTGTGGAAAACCTGAAGCTGATGTCCTATTATGCTTAACATGTGAAGCAGACTCACCAGAGACTGAGGCAACTGAAGTATTTTGCACCAAAGATGCCTTTAAAGACGAGGAAGGTGCAGAATCTTTTGATTCAGATATGGTTCTTTTCAAAGTGGAAGCATGTGAAATCTTGCTCTGGTGTAAGACGTGAACTAGAACCAGAAGATAACACTCTTTTGCTGCCTTCCTTGATAAGTCATGACTGTCTTCATTCCTGGGTACATAGCTTGCAGCATGATCTTTCTTAATGCTCGCATTATTGTGAGGGGTTACTCATTGTTTTGTGTTATTCTGAGTATCTGTAGGTTTAAAGTTATAAGGAATAGATGACAGGGGACTTACAGCAGCAGATGAAGTGGAAGACGATTTTCCAACACATACTACCATTTCTCGATGGATAGACAGCTCTTCAGTGGTTACAACATTTGCATTTTTTAGGAGGTTCGGCTGAGCCAGGAACATGGTTGGATTCAGAAGAACTTTTCTGCACTGACTCAGGAACTTCTGAACTGTCCAAATCGCATTTTAGCAACAAACAATCACCACACAAGTTGTTCGCTTTATCAGAATGACAATCAGAAACAATTTCTGATTCAATGACCTTTGCCTTACTGTCGTTTGATTGAGAACAGCCTCTCACCACATTCATTTGGGAGTTTCTGATGTCTGATGGAAGGATATCACTGTGTGATCAGTAATATCACAAGCCTTGGAACCATCATCATCCATCATTGCTCTTTGCACCTCAATATCAGGTTTAACAAAACTGTGAGACACGCTGCTATTAGAGTCTTTAAGAATCTGATTGCCCTGAAAATCCAGGGCAGTACAACCCAAATCTTGAACCAGATGCTCCTGAGGTCTTATTGTAGAACCTTCTACATCAACATCTACTTCATCAATTGCCATGCTATCAACCTATTGCAAGAATATGAAAGGTTACTTAAAATGCCAAGTGAAACAAGCATATCAGAAATGCTTTTCAAATCCTCCTTCTCTACCAGTTTACATACAAAGAGAAAAGGAGGATTGCATGAATAATTTATGTGCATGCAAACTACACATAATACTAGTTTTCAATGTCATAATTCATAATAGTTACATAAACGAGCAACATGCAGATGGAATGATGCTTTCAATGTAGCATTTCAAAATTTTAACACAATACCAACATTTAGAGAACAAGGTCGGATGCACCTGCAACCTACCATACTTCTGACAAAGCAAACTAGCAGTGAAACACAATAATTTTAGATAGAACTAATGCACCGAAGCTTT
>JBBYHL010000009.1:5386927-5398635 GCA_038381835.1 Adansonia madagascariensis | reverse complement strand
AACCTACCATACTTCTGACAAAGCAAACTAGCAGTGAAACACAATAATTTTAGATAGAACTAATGCACCGAAGCTTTTTAGGTTTTGGCATTGTTGTTTTTCATGTTAAGATCTCTCAGCTTCAGCGTTTTAGATGTGATTGGAAGGTCTCTTAGCATAGGAAACTATGATACTTTGGTCGTTTCCAAGATAGGTATGCCTGCAAACCATGACTACACAAGTTCTGCAACCAACAAAAACCTTATACTAGTAGTTTGCTTTAGTAATTTGTAAAAGTCTCCTCTCCTGCATGATGACCTTGCCTACCCTTTCTTCAGCAACTTGCCCATTTCTATTATCAGTGTATCCCCTAGATCAAAAGCAAACCTATAACCAAAAAGCAGAAGTTTTGGCCAACTATACCATTTAGAGACAATTGCTTTTGATTTCACATGATCCAACAACATCACAGACTACTAATAGAAGATTAAAATTTTGGAGGTTGTGATAGTCCTTGTGAAATCAACGAGTAGCACACCTTTTCTTCTGCTAGATGAAGTTTTTTATTTAAAAAGGAAAAAAAAAAAAACATTATGACAGACAAAACAAAATAAACAAAATTTCATCCATGATACCAATAAATGAAAAGCATAACAAAGATAACTCTTCTTTAAGAGTTATCCCAGAATATTTGTGCTCAAATGGCAACACAAGAATATCTTCTGTTTTTGGAGAGCTCTTCATTGCTGTGGGAAACTGATGATCAGCCTTCTCCTCATTTGCTTCAGTTTTAATTGAACAATCATATTCAGGCATTCCAGCAGTTGAAGCCTCTGAAGTATGTTCGTTCCCCATAAGTTGTTCTTTGGCCTTTCAACCGCATGATTCAATGCAAAATTACCATCTGATATGGGTTCTTGAAGCTCACTGTCCTTCAACTTTATGTTCTTTACAATCTGAAAATCATTCTGGAGAAACTTCAGACCTCTTTCTTCATAAAATTCCAATCGTTTTGCATCACTGCTGGGTCTAAACACTAGTAATAAGAATGCAGGAGAAAAAAAAAAAAAACCTGGAGTGAACATGTATATGCCAAATTTGGTAAGGATGAGGTTCACCATTACCGTTCATTCTCATAATACGAAAACCTCCATTGAACAAATGACCATAGTTTTCTTGATAATAAGACAAACCTTAATCTCTGCCTGTATATATATTCATACAGTATATAATTCCATTGCAAAGTAAGTTAAATAACCTGTTTTATGGGACTGTACAGCTTTCATCTTCTTGTAAACCTCCTTCTCAGCACCACTTATAGCCTTCTTCTTTGCTCTCTTATTATTGGAAACCACGAGCTTATTTTTCTTCTGTCTACTGGAGGGTACCAAAACAGCCTGAAGAAGACTCCTATCCTTCCTTGCCCCATTCTGCCAACGTTTTCCATCCAAATCTTCACCCTAACTCTTCTTCCTTTCATTTAAATCATCCTTATTCATATACATTGGAGCACCAAACACGCTTTCCTTAGACAATGAAAACAGAACTCCAGCACCATTGTCAACCAGATTCCCTTTCTCAATCTCATTTTGCTGACCATTTTTATCACTGTCTTCTTTTTTTCTCAGCCCAACATAGGAATTCCTTATACTGGAAATTAAACCTTTTAGGCACATACCCGGTACAATTCCATAACTCTGGTATAAAACACCAGATAACGCTCCAAGTAAAACAGGCTCCCCTCCTGGAATCCCTTGAAAATGAACGCGCTCTTCCATAGGGATATCAGTCCAAAGCCTAAAGGGCCGCCAGGGAGACAAATGGCTCACACAACTACTCCCTATTCTAACCGTTTTCGTAGGCAATTCAACTAGCAACTGTGCCACCTAAGTCTCCTCATTCTCGTTACGATAGCTATTGCACTTGTCAGAGGCAAACAACTATTCTCCCTTGGTGTAACGCGAGCCGCGCGTGTGCACCCACACACCGCACTTCACCATCTCTTCGCCGTAGTCGAAATTGACGACGCAGATGCAGTCCACGGGCCGTGAACCGTCTCCCCAGTCGTCGTGTGGATCAGCCCAACGCGTCCGACCTTTCATATTTATTATCCTAAACCCTAATTACAGAAAATTCAACAAAAAAAAAAAAACCTAAACTAAAAAGTGCCCTATATTCCTATCATCCCCAAAAATCACACTTAATTAAAATTGTTCCCCCAATTTAACATTTTTTCCTCTTTTTTTTTTTCGAAATTGAGTTGAAATTGAAGCATAAGTACCTGGAAACATTATAATCCTTTGCCGCTACGATGAATTGGGGGACTCTCTCGGTGCCCGCAGGGCCATAGAATGAAATGGCTTCTTGCTTAGCGCAGGGACGGACCGGAACTGAAAGGGTCCAAATTAAAAAAAATTAACAGAATTATAAATTCTTTTGGCGTCCGTCTCTCTCTCTCTCTTTCTCTCTCTTTCCTCTGCGCTGGGGCTCGGCTTCAAAATATCCAAAGCCCTTTTCTGATTGGTGGTTCAGCTCATTTCAATGACTCAGCGTCACTCAGAAAGGCTTTTTTTATACGCGACTGATTTTTTTTTTTTAACATGTTATAAAAAAATGAAAATATCTTTTTTTCTCAATAAATAAAATATAATTTTTAAATGACTAATATTTTATAATTTTATTATAATGACGTGATATTAATTAAAAATTTTTAGTATGTAAGCTAAGTTATAAAAGTCAATAAATTAATATTTAATTAAATAAATTTAATCTAAAATTTGAATTTAAAAAGTTAAAAATTATAAATCTCTCTTCTTTTTCCTTTTTTTTTTAAATAAATGAAAATCTCATTTTAGTCAACAATAATAAAACTTGAATGCTATCTTGAATTTTTTTTATTGGTAGAAAAAAATTTAGTGACGAAGATCTTCGAAATTCTTACCATTTAATAATTGGCATTCGCACACCAATTGCACTTAGTTACCTAAGTTAGGCGATAATTTACTTTTATATGATGTATTTATAAAAAATTTCCCACGCCCTTCGTTACCGCATGATGGATGTATGTAGATGCATCTAGATGTCATGACATCATACATGTAAGAAAAAATGAATGCTGTTTGGAAATTTTTTAATGTTTTTTGCATTTCAACAAGCAAACAACCAAAAACCCCTTTTTTTTTTTAAATAATAATAATAATCTCAGCGTTTATGAAAGTCATTTTTGTTTATTTGTTAGTACTTATAGAGGTAGATTCTCTTCGCTCTCTCTCAGATACTCACCGGGAAAGACTGGGAAAGAAAAAAGGGAGAGGAAAGGAAAAGGAAAAGGAAAAGGAAGGAAAAAAAAATTTATCTGTGAGAAATGAAATATATATATTTTTACTATCATTCTTTGTTTTCTGCTATTATTTAGTGATCTGGAGCTGGATTTTGTAGTTTTGTTCGTCATTAATGGAGATGATTAGCTTAGTTTACAAAAAGATTCTGTCATTTTTATATTCTCAATTTAAAACTCGATATTGTTGGTTTTTTTTTCTTGTTTGATGTCTGGGTTTATAAATTTCAGGTTTTTTTGTTGATCGGAGTTTTCTTTTTTTTTCCCCTCAGGAATAGTCAACAGCACATGGCGGTAGTTGAGAATGCTTCGAACCAAGATGCGGCTGCGGCAGCAATAGCAACGAGCGATCAGGATCAGTCAAAGCAAAACCATGTTCGGTCAATAATCGATCCGGGCTTACACCAGAACGGTCAAGGGTTGTGCAATAAGATCGGTGTCCCGCATCCTCGATCCAACGGTGGGGATTTACAGAGGAGGAATGGTGTTGGTGGGGATGAAGTTGGGGATAGCTTCAAGACGGACATGACAGAGTTGCAAGAGCTCTTCTCTAAACTTAACCCCATGGCTGAGGAGTTCGTGCCTCATTCGGCTCCTAACCATGGACCCAATGGGGGGCTTTTCACTAACAACTCTTTTTTGCAAGTCAACAATAACATCCCAAGGAATGGCTATGCCAATGGCAATGGTGGTGGTAGGCGGGTATGCCATCGAGAACCCATTTTTTGGTTGGTTGCTTTCTTTACTAGTGAATGAAGATTATTAGTCATTTTGGTGGAAAAATTTAGAAGAAAAGAAATTGAAATTAATTTGTTTGAGGTTTGGAGGATGAAGGTTTTCAATTTTCACGAAGTTCCTTTTTTTTTAGGCTTTCTATTTCTGTTATTGACTCACTGATAATTGAGTTCATTTTGCATAAGGAAATTTTTATGTTTTTTCAATCATTGCTTTCCCTTTTTTAAGTGCTTATTGGTTTTGTCTTTCTCAGAAGAATTTCAGTCAAGGGAAACGGAGATTGAACAATAGGACAAGTATGGCCCAGAGGGAAGAGATTATCCGCAGGACTGTTTATGTGTCTGATATTGACCACCAGGTATATATATTCAGCATTTTCAGCATGTTAGCATGCCACTATCAATTCCTCCATTTCTGCTTTATCCTCTTTGAGATTTAGATTCATGTGGTCTTTTGCTTGTTACCTTGTTGGGATTTAGGTCACTGAAGAGCAGCTTGCGGGTTTATTTGTGAATTGCGGGCAGGTGATTGCTTTCATTGCTTGTACTGTTTTCGTCAAAATAATGTATCTAAATGAAGTTCCTGCCTTATATAGGTGGTTGACTGCCGCATATGTGGTGATCCTAATTCTGTGCTTCGTTTTGCCTTTGTTGAGTTCACTGATGAAGGTGATGTTCCACTTTGCTTATTTAATGCATAATTTAAGGGATTGCCAATCTAACTGTAAAACATGATATTGACGTGCTTTACTGTTTGATGGTTTGGCTGTGCAGAAGGTGCACAAGCTGCTCTGAGTCTGGCAGGAACCATGCTTGGATTCTACCCAGTTAGGGTGCTGCCTTCGAAAACAGCTATTGCACCAGTTAACCCAACATTTTTGCCAAGGGTGAGGCTCATGTTGCAATTTATTGTGCTGGAACTCATTGATAACTTGAGTCTTCAACGCATTTTCCATTCTCTTTTCCTATTCTGCCTGTTAAATATTTGTTGTTTCAATTTCAGAATGAAGATGAACGCCAGATGTGCGCAAGAACTATCTACTGTACAAACATTGACAAGAAGGTATGATGCCTTTCTCATTTTAGAATGTTGATTATGAATGATGACCCTGATTGACCATTTTCATTTGTTATATGATTTTAAATTCTGCAGGTTACTCAAGATGATGTTAGACTCTTCTTTGAATCAGTCTGTGGGGAGGTTTGATATTCCATTAAATCTGGAGTTCTGTCTTCTATTTATTATGTCAAAATTTGTGTGGGGATTCATATAGAGGGACATCTTGTCTTATGTAGGTTTATCGTCTAAGGTTGCTGGGGGACTATAACCATTCAACCCGCATTGCTTTTGTTGAGTTTGTAATGGTAATTGTTTCTTCCTCTTCTTCCATGCAAATGTTTGAACATGGCTGAACAAGTTTTCTCTGGTTTCTGAAGGGTTTGATGAGTTCAATGATTGCTTTTTTATGTCTTTGCATGAACTTCTAGGTCCTAAAGATAGGATAGCCAATGCGTATGACGTTTGTGTTAACTTTAGGATATTTTGTTTTGTGATCATTTCATAAGTTTACATTTTGTAAGAAAGTTCAGGTTGCATTTGGTAGGAAGGAAGGGGAAACTAGAAAGGAGAGGTAGTGATATGATTCTAAAGACTGTTCCATTGATTTGACTTAAAGAATGCCCAAAAAGGTCCTTTTTTCTCCTTATCTTATGAAAAGTCTTTGTTAAAGCTCAGAGAGAGTAAGTTTTAAGAATTTTTATGGTGTTTTAAGAATTTTTCCAAAGGAGATATTGAGGCAGCTTTTCTACTCAAATTCACCTCGGAGTATTTATATTTTAGCTTGTTGTCAACAATCTTCTCACAAATGTGTGTTCTGACTACTAAGGGTGAACTTGTTTATGCCCATTTCATCAAATCCCATACTCAATTTCAATTTTAATTATGAATCTCTTGCCAATTGTCTTGATAAAGGCATTATTAATCTTCTACTAATGATAGCACAATGATATGCCACTTTTCTGTTTTAACATGGGGTCAGATTGCATGTCATTCGCACCTGAAACTTTAGAAGAGTGCATTTTTCTCTTGTACTGAGGACTTGCTTATCAATTACTATAGTCTTTGTTCTGGTGCTATTCTGAACTTTGGTTTAGTTTGCCCAGATTAAAGCCCTGAGGGAAGTAACCTTAAATGCTAGGATTTAGTTGTTCTATTCTAGTATGGTATTTATTCGCTTAGAAGCTGCAGTTATGCTTGTTATATAACAAAATCTTTTGTTTGTAACTATGTTGTACTTATTTTCTAAGTACTGAAACTTATACTATAAGGAATACTTTTGATCAGCAAATGATTTGTGTTTGGTACTATCAAAGGAATAATTTCAAGTGGTTTAGAGTTGGTACGACAAGTGATATAGTGAATTGTTTCTTGATTATTTGCCTGTTTTGGTTTGTGAACCTGCATTGATTTATCGGAGTTGTTATCCATGTTTTGAAATGAATTCAAAGTTTACAAGTGATTTGTAGCTTCTTTTTCATCATCTCAGAATACGGATTGCTTCAGTGTTCATGGATGAATGAATCTGTAATTTTATCTTTTTTGCATGCAGGCTGAAAGTGCAATTGCTGCTCTCAACTGTAGTGGTGTGGTTTTAGGATCATTGCCCATAAGGTCGGATTCATTATTCTTCCATCATTTCTCAAAATGATATTTTCTTTTGTTCTCTCTCTCTCTCTCTCCATAATTTCTCAAGTGTTTGACCATTTTCTAAATCAAACTTCGGTCTGTGTATGATCAGGGTAAGCCCATCAAAGACCCCAGTTCGGCTGCACGCTCTGCGCCAGCCCATGCACTGAATCATCTTGGCTCCCAGAAAAGATTTTAGTACCATTTTATATATATATATATAATGCATACAAACCCCCATGTAAAGATGTTTCCTGTCTTGATGGTCTGCCTGTTTTATATATATTGTCCACTGCCGCTTTGCTCGGGGTCATTGTTACCACAGGAGTAATCTTTTGTTTATCCTTGCAACTTGCGATACATAGGGCTGGATGGAACTTTGAGGCTTTGAAAGATGTTATGCATTATTGCTCACTGATGAGGACTGGGTTTGTCCCAAAATTAAACTGCTCTTTGCACCTTCCGGTACTTAAATTATGTGCGGCTAATGAAGTGGTTCTTTAGTACTTTTAGGTTATTGGTACTCTGCAAGCTTTGGCTAGATGACTAGCGAAGATGGCTGCTGTATCCACTTCGCTCCCACCCCTTTTTATTCCTTAGTTTTAAACTTGTTTGTTTGGTTGGATTTTTTTACTGCACTAATTCAAGTTAGATTCACCTTATACTGTATTGCTATGACATGACAATTGGCATGTCCAAGAAATGAGAAAACTATAACTATATCTGCCTGAGGCAAAGTCAGATAGTTATGTATAAATTCATGGTTACACTGTGGAACCCGTTATTATATGATTGACTAATTTGGTTTCAGAATGAAGATGCAAGAAATGCAACTATTTTGCTGAAAAAAAAAAAAAAAAAAAAAGAACGGCCTGCAGGGGGCTATTAATTGTTGGAGTAATGGAATCTAGAGAATTTTAACTCTAGGTTCCATTTTTATGATGATTGCTTTGTGATTGTATGTTGCGTTCACTGACCAATCTGTCTAGGGACGTTGGTGGAAAACTTGTTCTATTGATTTTATCTACTCATGAGCAGCTGCAAATGTATTAGGATGTCTGTCCGAGCTGTCTTTCGAATCTTTAACGTTAGTTTCCCATGTTAAAACTTCTGCTTCCTCGATTTTTCCTTTTGGGTACATGGGCCATGGAGTAAAGCAGGTAGCCAAAACTATCTAATCTTGTCCTGGTATATTTCAAGCTTTGTCAAGACTTAGTTACTGCATATTTGCGTAGGGGTCTATAATGGGCGAAAACTCTTGATTTGTCGTCAAGCACGCTGCTTGAGTGATTCGCCAACCACAGGTTGCACATGTCCGATACTCATCGATGCATGTTATCTTATTTATTTTTATTTTATGGATTTATACACAAAAACTAATTCATACAAATCCACTCATGTAACACTATTATTGACCGTTATTGGAGTTTTTAGATTCTACAAAATCAAATTGATAAAGCGACATATATTTACGAGGGTATATAAAAAAGCTTTTGAAAAATAATTTTAAAAGAAATGACAAATTTGAATATCAAAAAACTGGTTTGAGGCTTATTTCATCTACGACTTTTCTTTGTGTCTAGCTATTTGTGAGCCTTTTTTGACAATGAACAAAAGGAAATAAAAAAAAAAACAGATTATGCATAACAAGTTCATGGTTTTTAACGATCGAAAGCCCGCTAATCATTAAGAAGCCTAATAAGATTGTGGCCGAAGGGCAACTGTGCAAGTAGCCAAGCCAATGCACTATATAGTGCGGCAAACGGCTCTCCCCAGGGATTCCGTGCCCTGGTCTCGCACTATCTTCTCTTCCTTCCCAAAAATCTTCCATTATTCTTTTGTCCCTTTCTGAAGTTTCTTTGTCATTTTCCTGATTCATTTTGCACTGCTCAAAGGCCATTTATTACATTTATAAACCATTCACACAGGCAAAACTTTAATATTCTTTCAGTGGAAAAGTACCCTGAAATATGTTTCAGGGAAGGTCCAAACAATCGAAAGTTTTTTACTCAATCTTGCTGTTTTTTTTTTTTGTCGTTGGGTTGTTGAAAGTTGACAATGTTATAAAGATCCCCAAAGATTGGATGTAATCCTGTCTATTTTACCCTAGTTTTCAAAGCTGTCAAGGGACGAAATTTTTGTCAAGCGAAAAGTTATAAAAGAAGCTTGAACGGGTTGGTCTGTTCATTAACCATTCTTTTGTTTTTTCTCTTAAAAAAAACCGTAATTTAAAAATAAAAAAAATTATAAATATTAAACTTCAAATTATAAATTTACTTAATATTATATTTAAAAATGATCACGTAAATTACATAAAACTTTGGGTTCATTATCCATAGCTTTTTGCCTCTCTGTAAATAGTTAACCATGGGCCATGGTCGTTTACTTGCCAAATCTCTATTCAAAAAGATCTTTAGGATTCTCCGGCTACATGGGTCCCAAAGGATCAAAGAGTTGATCGAGCCACTTCCTCTTCTTCCCTAGAAGCTGCCAGTTATGTAATGATTTATGAGTGCCTGGTTTATTTATCGTCCATGTTCCTATACCAAATAATAAAAAATAAAAAATAAACCTTTTCTAAAGTCGTATCCCACCGACGGTATATATTGCCTTTCCCTCCCTTTAATACTCCATTTTACAATTTCAAGGAGGAGCGAAGACAAAAGAAGAAATTATAGGACGGTTTTTTTAGATTGTTGTAGGACAAGAAGATGGGGAACTGCCTGTTTGGATGCTTGGGAGAAACTGATGAAGCGATCAAAGTCATAACTTCAAACGGTGGAGTCATGGAGTTTCCTGCTCCAATAACAGCGGGAAGCATTTACAGATGAATTCGCAGGGCAATCTGTTTTCCGAAGCCATGACCATGATCTCTTTTGGAAACCAATTTTTCACCACGAAGAACTCCTTCCTGGAAGATCATACTATCTACTTCCACTTAACACCAAAGACGATATTGTCCAACAAGGTCATGTCAGGTCGAACAGCAACCCGGCGGCTTCGCTTGTTGCTCATTACAGGATGTCATGTGATTACCAGGGAACTCTGAGGAGGTCCAATACTGATGTTTTCTCCAGGTACAACAACCACCATGGAATTTGGAAAGTGAAGCTGGTGATCAGCCCGGAGCAGCTGTTGGAAATCTTGTCACAAGAAGCTCTTACTCAAGAATTGATCGAGAGTGTTAGAGCTGTCGCTAAGTGTGGAAATGGGGTCTTAACATCTGTTGGATTCTCAAATCAAAGGAGTCTCTCAAGCAGCTTGTATGCTTCATCAAGCAAAGATGGCTTGTTGTTAGACATCTAGAATTTACAGTCTCCTTACCAATTTTTTCCCATTTTGATATTTCCTTGTTCTTACATCAGACCGTGTAAACAATTGAAATATAGTAGTATGAGCCTGTCATTTGGAATATTTATTTGTTCTTTTTCCTTTGTTTAATGTTCATATTTGTAGCTTCCTTGACATGACAAATTCTTCATGCTATAGCTTCTTACCAAATTTGGTCCTAAACCACAAGTACTGCTTCAAAATTTAGACGTGTCAAGAGGTATCAACTATGAAATCACTAGTTTGACAAAAATAAAGTTGTGATAAGCAAAATTTAAATTTTAATTCAATTAATTCGTGTACATATTTTTAAGAAGCGATATTGAATAGATTCGTATTTTGAATCTTAACATTTACGATCACTTATTTTTTTTTTTTCCAAATTCTAACATTCTTTCTAAAAAGAAAAATTAAAAACTATTATAAACATAGAAATTCAAGATACTTAATAGTTTAATATTGAAACATGTCATAAATTTAGACATCCCAATGTAATTTATAGATTATAGAAAGAAAATTACTAAAAAGAAGAAGTACTAACAACTGATGTTTGCTTCCTTAAAAAGTTAAAATGAAAAAGAGAAAAGGAATATGAAAGAAATCGTAATACGTGTAGGTGCATGCAATATTACTATAACAGGTTAATTAGTTGAAAAAAAACACTATTTTAAACCAAAAAAAAAAAAGTTCTAAAGCCAATAGCCATAAGGCTTATTTGGACTTATTAGAGTATATATTTTTAGTTTCAATTCTCAGAATTCAATATCTAACCATTTTAATTTAAACAATGTTATTTGAATTTAGGCTTAATGTTAGTGTCAAATACGGACATGTATTTAATATAAATATATTTAAAATTTTAAACTTTTATCATATATTTAAAGTATGTTATCTTGTATTAAATTCGTATCTAAATATTTGACACAAATATTAAATACAAATATTTTTTTTAAAAAATAAAAAATCTGAATAACATAAATTTTAAGTAAAAGAAAATATTCTTTCCCCATTCTCTTCTTGGGTCAAATGCTGTTGCTTTAATCAATGTTCACCCCATCACAAAAACAATCAAAATATAAACTCAAACCTTAATATAGTTAGTTCTTGTAATTGTCACACTAAGCGCTTGAAAGAAGTAGACATAATGTATTAATCTTATATCGGATAAGAAAGAAAAGGATTTTAGGAATATAATACACTGCACATCTCATCAAGTATGTATTTTAGAAAGAGGATAATAATTTCGTTATACAATCACCTCTTAAAAAATAATATTCGAAAAATTTATATTTAAATCTCAATATTTGCAAACTACTTTTTTTATTCCTAAGGTCTCTTTTGTGAAGAAGAAAAAAGGCCTAAAATACTTGAGGTTCAAGATATAATTTTATGGGCTTTAAACAAGGTCAAGGTTGTTGAAATGCCTTTGGGCTAGAAGAAAAAAATGGATGTTTAAAGGACCAGGCCGGGTCCAGGTTTATGGTGTCCAAAACTCCTGGTTCTTTATCTCTTCTGGGGTGTACAAAATGGAAGCTTATTGCTTTGATCAATTTGAAACTAAAGAAAAGAAAAATGCACTTTTACTTATAATTGACCTTATAATATAAAGTTAAACCCTATTCTTAATCACAAAATATGATTT
>JBBYHL010000009.1:5375017-5386827 GCA_038381835.1 Adansonia madagascariensis | reverse complement strand
ATAATATATTATTATATAATTATATTATATTTATAATATTATATTATATTATATCATATTATATTATATTATATTATATGTATAATATATATTATTTTTAATTATTTAAAAAGTAATTTAATTTAATATTAAATATTTTTAAATTTTTATTATTTTTAATATTAATACAGTATTTAATATAATTCAAGATTATTTTATAATTTAAGATTTAATATAATATTTTTAACATATATAATTAATATGTAATATATATAATTATATATATTATATATAATTTGTAGGGGTAGATTCCCAACGTATATAATATTATATCATATAATATATTATCTATAGTATATATAGCATATATTAATATGTAATATATATTAATTTAAGATTTAATATAAAATCTATTTTTATTTTTTATTATTTGTAGGGATTTAATATAAAATTTTTATTGTTATTTGTAAATGATATTTTAAAATTTAATATAAAATATATTTTTATTTTTATTTTTTATTATTTTTAAATAGTAACTCAATATTTAAATATTTTTACATATTTTATTATTTCTAAATACTATTTTTGATATATATAAAATTTATATTTATAATTTATATATATAGATTATATATATGAAATAGTCGGTTTCAATATAAAAAAATTAGAATTAAATTATAATTATAATTATTTTATTAATAATTTTAATAATTGAAACCGACAGTTAAGATGAAAGATTTTAAATCTAAAAGCTCATGTCATTCTAATAATTAGTACGGGTGAAACATTTTTTTTTAATCTAACAGTTGAAGATGCTGATTTTGGAGAATAAATGCTGGTTTGACGCATTGAGAATAATTGAGAGTCTTTAAAGTCGCAAAACAATATTCTTGTCAAAAGGCTCTGATAATGTGACAATGATGGTTGCCACCAAAGTGGGTATAAAAAGGCCAAAATCATTGTGCTCATTCATCCTCTTTAATTGCCTACAAATCAAATCTACAAACGCCATTAAAAGAAATGCCGGAAGACCAATCAATCTACAAGAGGTCAGTGAATTCTTTAGCTCCGATTGATTTTTACTGTTGTCTTTTCTTATCTTATCTCGTCAATACTGTTACTGATAATTCTTTTCCTTGTTTGTGCAGGGAAGAACAAGGAGTTAGTTCTTTCACCAGAATTAAAGCTACCGTCGACTCCCTCATCATCGTCCTGCTAACACTCCTTCAACTGAAATCTGAAAACAAGGATGAGACTCCATTCGAAACACATGGTCCAGTTATTATGCTTTTCATTGTAACCCTGTTTATCTATGCATTTGTTGCAGTGGCGGCCATAACAGCACAATCTCCACTTGTTCCAGCTCTAAACCAAATAAGTGTTGCTGCTGGAGTTCTTGCTTGCGACCTGCTGCTATTGATCCTTTCCCCTCCATTTGGCTACTTTTTCTTAGTTCTCGTACTTCTGGTACTGCTTTATTACGTGTTTACCTTAACGCTATATAGGTTTCTTGGTAACTACGCTGTGTATAATTCGATAAAAGAAAGGTTCCGGAAATGCTACGATCTCCTTCTTCAAGCAGCATCTATAATTCAGCAACGAGTTGGATCTAGTCAGACCAGTGTGATGAATGCATAGCTGACTGTGCCAGAAGCGTGAGGTGCGGCTTATGTGTGATCATGAATGCTACGACATTGTATAGCATTTTATTTACAATAAAAAGATTATTCATAATTTATTGGCATTATAATATAATATTTCATATTTAAAAAATACAATATAATTATTATTTAACTGTAATTATTCGGAACTATACAAAATTCACTTCTATTAAATTTTTTTCTAAATAAAGCATAAAAAAAATTGTCCTTAAAATTATTCTAAAATTTCACCTAAAAAATCCTTGAAAAAAAATCCGAGCCCCAAAAAGTTCTCAAATCCCAAGACTCACATCCCCTCCTCGTACAGACTCTCAATTTTCTACACAACCAGCGAGCATGGACGCCACTTTCGGCAGCTTCTCCTCTTCTGTTCTACCATCACCAACGCTGCCCCCCCCCTCGATCAGCCTTAAGGCCTCAGCACTTCAGCTTCAGCAAGATGTAGCGGAAATAACGGTTGTTGGCCGCCGCTGTTTTCCATTGTATCGCTTTAGCGGCCAATAGGCTGTTATTAGTCTAAATTGAGGCCTCATCGGTTGTTGGCAGCCATTTTAGCTGCCAATAGGCTGTTATTAGTCTAAATTAAGGCCTTAAAACGTTGACAAACGGTTTCACTATCGCGAAAAGCGACCGCGATACCACCACGTCACTGCCGTTGAAAACCCTGCCTTAGCCTGCAAGGGCCCCAGTCTTCAATCTCTTGTTTATTTTTTAACCAAATGTGAAACCTTTGCCTTTTTTATTTTATATTATTTATATTTTGCCAAGATTTGGCCTCTGTTCACAGGTCATCAATTGCCACCAACTTGATCGGCGTGGAAAATGTACAAAAATGAAAATTAAACAAATGCAATGAATACACAGATGCTTGTCTTGTCAATTGGCAGAAATTTTCGATGTCACCTTGAAGTTTCAAACCATTAACAAAGAAATGCCAATCCATCGGTGAGCACAGCTGAAGCTTTCGCTTCCCCGTTAGACTGAAAAAAATGTGGGTGAGGTGAGGACTAAAATTCTCCGTGGTCAGGTTAAATTTGCATGATTACAAAGTCTTCATAATCCCTGATGATGATCCCTACTCCTTGACGTCGGTTTTGCGCATCAAAGGCACCATCGAAGTTGAACTTAAAGAGTTGTCTCGGTGAAGGTCTCCAAAGAATGTTAAGTGCAACTGTTGCATGATTTTGTTGTTCCTGATAGTGCCGAAACCCGGTAAAGAAGGATCTTGTACTATCCAGCACCTTTCTACCATTCGTTTGCTGCTCTCTCACTTTAGATACATTCCTAATACGCCATAAAGTGTACAAAATAGCCAAGAAAAATTTGAACTTTTCCTCGTCCAGTTGTTTTGCAGTGTCTTTAAGCCACTCAAATAGGTTCATTAATCACCAGCAGCTGTTGAGGCAGTCCATTACCTTCCGATGCTTCTTAGATAAGTGGCAATCTTTCAGTGCATGAATGACATTTTCAGCCTCGACCCTGCATCTGAAACAACTTGGATTGATTTCTGGAATTTTAGAAGCCAGTTTAGTTTGTGTAGGAAGAATACCATGACAAGGTTGCTCTCCAAATAACTTTATCTTTGGAGGCAGTCTTGCTTTCCAGAGCCTCCCCCAAATACTTCTTTTAGGACCAATACTGGTGCTTCTTGTTAGGAGGGATTTATAACCACATTACAATCCACTCTTATTATAACGTCAAACTAGTTTATCTGCAAGAGTGGTTCGGTATGAAAGGATGTAACATATTGCTTCAACCTCATCTTGCAAGAATTCATCCTTGATGAAGTCAGTTTTCCACTGCATGTTTTCTTCATCAATAAGATCAGCAACCATTGCATTTTTTGACAGTATGGTAGAAGTTCGATGGACTTCAAAATCCCTATTCCAAGAGAGCCATTTATCTCCCTATATCCGAAGGGATTTACCATTGCCAATTCTCTATTGAATTCCAAGAATTATCACCTCTTTGGATTGCAAAATGCTTCTCCATATGAAAGAAGATCGGGAACCAAACCTTAATTCCATGAAAGTGCACCGTGGAAACTACTTAGCCTTTAAGCTGTTATAACAAAGTAAGCTTGTATTTTGTATGAAACGCCATCCCTAATTCACAAGTAGAGCTTTGTTAAATATGTATAGGTCATGGAATCCAATCCCTCCCATTGATTTAGGATAGCAATTGTATTCCAATTTTAACCAATGAATTCCTTGACTACCTTGTTTGTTTGACAACCAATAGTTCCCCATTATGGTCATGAGATAATGATAAAGGATTTTAGGAAGCAAAACGCAATTCATTGCATAGGTTGGAAGAGATTGCACAACCACTTTTATGAAAACCTCCTTCCCATCAAAAGATAGAAACTTCTGACTCCAACTCTGTATTTTTGCATGCACCGTATTAGTAATATCTTTAAAAACCCCTTTTTTTTGCCTTTACCAACCATTGTTGGCAATCCCAAATATTTTTTTAGATTGGTCACAACATTGACCCCAAACAAGAGCTGGATTTTGTTCCTTTGAACATCTCTTGTATTAGGGCTGAAAATTAAAACCGACTTGTCGAAATTTATCTTTAACATAGGGCTTTAGCATGCACTTTATCTTGTCTCCACTGTTTTTATTAGCTCTTGCAAATTATAAGCTGTCATCTGCAAAGAAAAGATAATTCACTCAAGGGCCATTTTTGTTTGCTTGAACTCCCAGTATTCTCCAGTTCGTTGGGGTAGGAAAGCATAGCCGACAAGCCTTTTGTACAAAACAGAAATAGAAAGGGTGATAAAAGGTCTCCTTGTCGGAGTCTTCTACCTGGCATAAAAGAGTCAGTAATGTTCCTATTAAAGATGATAGAATAGGATACTGTAGTTACATAACTCATTATCAGGGAAACCCATTTCTCCGTGAAACCCTATCTTACGCATAATTGCTTCCAAATAATTCCACTCAACCCAATCATAGGCTTTATTCCTATCTAGCTTAAGAGCATCATATCACCTACCCTTGTGCTTTTCCATCTTCAGGGTATGCAAAAGTTCAAATGCAGTCACTATATTATCCGTTATCAATTTACCCGGACCAAATGCACTTTGGTTAACACTTATGACGGAAGAATTACTGCTAACCTGTTGACTAGAACCTTAGCAACAATTTTGTAAATAACATTGCAAAGGCTTACGGTCGAAATTGAAACATGTTTTTGGTGTTCTTGTTTTCGGTATTAAGACAATATTTGTATGGTTAAGTTTTTGCATATCTAAAGTACCTTTAAGAATAGACAAGCAAGTGTCAACAACATTATGACCAACTATATGCCAATTTTTTTGATAAAACAAAGGAGGCATAGCATCAGGGCAGGAGCTTTTGTTGGGTGCATTTGTTTGACAGCCACAACAATTTCATCAGTGGTAAATTCTGCAAGAAGAAATTGTTTCATCTCACTTGTAACTCGATGTTCAAAAGCCTCAAGGATGCTTACACTAACATGTGATCTTTGGGACTGAAACAGATGCTGAAAATAGTTGTTGACTAACCCTTGTAGTTCTTCTTGCTTTTCAACCGAGCTTCTATCATCATCCTCTAAGCCCAAGATAAAATTCCTTCGTCTTCTAACACTAGCTTGCATATAGAAAAAGGTTTCTATCTCCCTCGTGTAGCCATTGGACTCTAGATCTTTGCATCCAGTATCCTTGTTCTTTTTCTAATAACTTATCAAGCTCCCTCCTTATTTACGTTGTCTTCACCAAGTGTCTCATCAATAGTAGTATATTGTTGGAGCCCATTTAGGTAAGTTTCTGAATTCTACGACTGATTTCTCCAATATTCACCGAAGGCCACCTCCAAAGCTCACGACCAACAACACCCAACCTTGTACGGATATCTTTATGCTCCGTGTCTCTTCATACCTTAGATATTACACCTTCACAGGCTGCTTCATTCGCCCACAGAGCTTCGAAATGAAATCTCATTTTACAAAAATAGAAATGGCAGCTAAGCTCAAACCCAAAAGCCCAAGCAAGTTGAAGTTATGGGCCTTGCAATGGTCCACGCCAACATGAAAGGTTTAGAACTTAAGAACAAGGAAAATGGCCAAGGTTTTGCTTTCAGATTCTTTTATAGTAAATGTTACGTAATATTTTAGATGATTCGATAATTTTAAATATGATATAATTATAAAATAAAAATAATAAAAATTTATTAAAATATAATATAAAATATAATTTAAATATGATATAAATAAATAAATAAATATATCAAATTTTAAAAAATAAATAATTTTTTTAAGTGAATAATTTTTTAAAAGATTGAGAAGTTTTTAAAAGGTAAATAGATAAATTTTTTTTCATAAGATATAAAGGATATTTTTGCACTTTTGTCAACTAAATTGACGTCATTTCATTCGTAATAGCAAAAGTACATCAACGACTTTTAACAACAGAATTAGTATCAAGTTTAATTAGTGACTTTAATAAAAGTATAGATTTTCAGAGGCAATCTTTATGAATGTTATATACAAAAAAAAAAAATCCTTCGATCAACATTTAAAATTTTTTTATTTAAATAAATATATATATGAAAATAAAGTATCTAATAAATATGATATTTAAAAAATAATTTAATATATGTTTATTTAAAACTCAGATATATTAACAATTTAATATAATTTTTAGGTTTTACGGGTCCAACTTGATGGTCGAGCTTGAGCAAACTCAATCCAATTAAATGATTTATTAATAATAATGTATTAACGTATTAGTATATTTAAATTTAATTTTAAAATATTTAATCGAGTGATTAAATTAAATCGGACTCAAATTTGATTTTCAAAATTAAAGATTTAAGATAAACTCAATCTGAACTTTCACTTAACCAACACTTTAACATATTAGAATTAAAATCTAACTTATGTGACCTGAGTTTTAAAATGACTTAATACATGTAGTGAACTCTGTCTTAGTCACCAATGTTATAATTTTCCTTTTAATAAATAAAATGGTGATTTTTTTTAACATGCTAAAATGACTATTACTAAGCATGATAAGAACTAGGAGTATATTTCAAAATTTTTATTAAATATATATTTTTCACCAAATAAGCATGATAAAAAATATCAATTAAATTTCAACTCATCTAAATTAAAGACATATTAATTATTTATGCTATCAATATTCTCCTGATTGAATTTGATGTTACGAATAAAGTGATATCAATTAAGTTAAAGAATTAACGAAATATATTTATTCAATTTTAATAGACTTATTAACAAAAGGTATAAATGCTATTTAATAACTATTTTTTATTTTTTTTAAATTTATAATTATTCAATTTAAAAAACTACCGACTATTTTCGATTCTTCATCTAACATTTTTTTGTCCCTTTCTTGTTATCATTTTTTCCCCTTTTCACCTAGGTGAATGGAAATTTAGTAAGGTAACGATTTTCACAAGATTTAGATTCATCATTGAAAAAGTAGGTTACGATAGTTTAAACTAGACATGTTCACAGATTAGTCCAAAAAATATGAATACTTTTTTATTATTAAAGTCAGTTCATATTTACAAATAGATAGTCTAAGTTTATTTGGACCAGCCTATATAGTATTTTTATTTTCTAAATATGTTTTTAAATTTCATCTTTAATAATTAAATATATTTTTATTACATTTTTTATTAATGTTCTTTAAAAATATATGGTATTACTTTCATTGTAAAAGTATTTCAACAAGTTAACATTCAGTGAAATAAAATTATTATTATTATTATAAAATATATAGTTATATTGTAACTGTAAATTTAATAATAGAAAAACATTATTCGGGCTAGGTTAGGGCTTAAAGTTCTCCACTCAAGGGCCGACCGTATTTTTTAAATGAGCTTCATTTTTTTACTCAAGTCTATTTTTCTGATCTAATATTTTTTTCTAAGCCCTCCCAAATATTAGGTAAATCTTTAGGCTTAAACAAGTAATCCAACCCTTGGATAGGTCTAGATAAAATGAACAATTATTATAAAATAAATTAATTACATTTAGAATAATTTTTATTATTGAATGGTGTATTTTTAACGTAAGAAAAAGTATATAATATTAACCATCTTTTATGATATTTAGTCTTTTTCATGATTATGGATGATAATTAATATTTTTTAATTTAATATAAGTTATACATTTATGTCCTAACTAATGTTTAAAAGGTCTTTTTTTTCTGTCATTATAAAAAAAAAAGCACTAGCTTTAACCTAACTGAGAGTGCATTTGGGCGTGACGAGATTCAAAGCATATTTGTGGGGTGATTATCTCCCACTGGTGTTACACCTCACCGGCAGTGCATTTGGATGCACCCCCGATGGCGTTGCAACTGCATTGGAGCTTCAATTTTCATTTACTGGAGTTTAGCTATTGGACCCTTGATGGAAGGAGTAATTCCCCTTTTTACTCCTCTACTTTTTTTAATTTTAATTTTCATGTATTTTTAATTTATTTATTAATATAAAATATAATTTAAAGAAATTATTATTATTATTTAATATAAATATAATTTTAATATAATTTTTTATTCAATAGAATATAATTTTAATATATATTTTATTATTTAATGTAAATATATTTTTAATTATTTAATTTATTTACACAAAGTTTTTAATTTAATGTTTTAATGATTATTTTTTAAATATAATTTACTTTACCTCTATTGTTGCATTTGAGTTCAAACACCGATCCTATTGTTGATTTTAATCCCAATGTCATTTTATTTTTAATCTCACAGGAATTACTCTCATCGTTTATCCAAATAAACCATAAGATAATGTAGCATTGGTCAAGTAATAATGTGTTCTTTTGAAAAGAAATTATTATTTAAAATAAAAAGATAAAAATAACCTTAATTTAGTTTTTATTCTAATAATGTTATTTTTGGGTTTAGTACATTTCCAATTTGAGTTAGTCACTTGATTGGTACACAAAATTCAGTGTAGGATTTTAATAATGGCATTAGATTAAGCTAGTGTTGGTATCATTCGTAGGATCATCATGGTGATTTAATTACCATGTAATAAGATTATTAAGGTAATTTGATCGCTAATGACATTAAATTATTATGTTTATTATAAATCAATGGTGATATTAAATCATTGTATTTGGTCTTGCATAGATTTTAGTCAGGCATGCTCGGATTGGGTCTTCAACAAGTTTTATATCAATTCAGGCTTATTTAAATAGATATTTAATAATTACAAAATATTTAATATAAAATTATTTTTTACTTTTTCGTTATAAATAGTAAATATAAGTAATATAGATAGGCTAGGCCAAAAACGGGCTTAGACAATAAATTGAAAATTTTTTCAAGTCCTGACCCTTCTAGTAGACATATCTAGTATTGCATGAAAAGGATTAATAGAATATATATAACACTCAAAATAACTTTATTATTAATAATAAGATTATTTAATCCAAGCGATAATTTTTAAGTTTTATTGAGTGAATAATTTATAAAATAAGGATTTATTATTCTTTAGAAATTACAAGATATGAACTAATACTAATATGTACAATTTAAAGTTATTAACGTATTAATATTTAATAGTTATTCAAGTTGTCTTATATAAGATAATTAAAAAATTTATGTTTACTTATAAAAATTAAAAATTTATAGAAACGTATATTTTAACGACGAGGGAGATCAATTCAAAAGCACTTGTTTTTTAAAATTCTTCATAATATAATAGATAGAATTCCATTGGTATAATTTGGACCTTTCAATCCATTTTTTTCTCTATCTATCCTACAACCATACGAAGATAAATAATACTGATTAGGTCTTTAAATTTATTTGTGACCCACGAGGAGTCGTATGACGTGAAAATTGTTAGAACATCTTCAAAATAATTAAATGGTTATGTTTGCTATAAATATGAAGTCATTACTCTTAATTGGGTATTAAGAGTTGTGCCTTTTTGTTGTTTAGCAAATTGTATGACTATCCAAATAAACATGTATTTAGATATTTATATCTATATGAAAATATATTTAATTACTTATAAATAGGCCTCTATGTTTAGAAGATATAGATAGAGAAAAATATATATTAAAAATTACAAATAAAATTTTGATAATTTTACTATATACTACTTACTGCATAGTAGATTGATATAGTCAATACGAAAAGTTATCAATCATATAACTATATTATATCTTCAATGCTTAAATGCCAGTAATCTATTTACACACTAAATTAATAGTGAGAGCGAATAAAACTTAAAAAAAAATATTATTACATAATCTTCATTAATTTTTTATATTTTTTAATTTTTTACGTACTAATAAAAATTTTACGTACAATTTTGGACTAGCTATGGAAACAGCATCAATTATAATTATACAACAGTTCAAGCACAATTTGATTCAAGAGGTAAATTTATCTAAAAATAATTAGAATGTCACTCTCACGATCAAACTTGTGGATAATTTTCAATTCATTCTCTCTATCATAAGGTGGTCTACGTATCTAGCCTTTTGATGATGTAATCCTGACACGTAAAATTCCACATTAACTATTAACACAAAATCACTTTGAAAAGCAACGTTAAAAGTATTAACGAAAAGAACATGATGATTTACTTTTTCACAAAACGGGCAATGCGGGCCGCTAGAAATAATAATATCGTATTTTTGCCACTCGCCGGTCCAAAGAATGGATCGAAAAGCGTCTTTAAATTTTTAATAAAGAGTTGAAATTTGTTCAATAGTTATTAGTAAAACTTATCACTTATAACAAACATAAAACCATGAGTTAAAATTAACTGTGTTTAATCCCTGTTAACTAAGGTGTTAAATTAGATTAAAAAAAATCTGAACATAGACTTTGAACAAGTGGAAGAAATGAACACGCAAAGAAAAGAACTCGACTGAGAAGAAACCAGCAGCATTAATTCGATTGAAACCTTAAAATGAAGACGCCAACAATGATCCAAATTAATGCCCGTTCAATATTTTTTGTTTACCTAATTTAATACCTTGGTTAATAGGGAGATAAACTCGTTTACTTTTGACTCAGTTTTTTTGTTTGTTATAAGCAGAAAGTTATTATATAACACATTTCGCTATCTTGAAAATGGAGTGCCCCCGCCACTTACCTATTCTTTGAATGGAAGGCCTTTATTTTTAGGACTAAGTAGGCCTACATTTTTGTTTTTAACTGTGCCCAAGTACCAGGCTGATGAATAAAAACAACAACAATAGCCACACACCAAAACCAAAAAAAAAAGGAAAAAGGTAGATGGAACTCCTGAAGTATAAAAAGGCGAATAGCCTTGGACAAGAAAACCACTGAAAAAATGCCAGTAGATCAATCAATCTACGAGAGGTCAGAATTTCCCACAGCTCTTCTTTAGCTCTGACTAATTTTTAGCTGTCGTCTTGTCTTTTCTTTTCTTATCTCGTCAATGCTATTACTAATAAGTCTTTTCCTTTTTTGTGCAAAGTGAGCAAGGTGAAGGAGTTAGTTCTTTCTCCAAAATGAATGCTACCTTTGGTTCCCTCATCATTATCCTGCTGACACTACTTCAACTGAAGTCTGAAAATAAGGACGCGACTCCATTCGAAGCACATGGTGCAGTTATGAGGCTTTTCATTTTAACGATGTTAATCTACGCTTTCGTTGCGGTAGCAGTGACAACAGTACAAGCTCGGTTCACAAACCACTCACTTGTGCTCGTTCTAAACCAATTATGTATTTTTGATGGATTTCTTGCTTGTGACTTACTGCTATTGATCCTTGCCCCTCCATTTGGCTACTTTTTCTTAGTTATATGGCTAGTTCTCTTGCTTCTGGTTTTGCTTTATTACTTGTTTACCATAGGGCTATACAGGTTTCTTTGCCACTACACTGTATATAATGAGGTAAGAGAAAGGTTCCAGATATGGTATGGTGGTCTCCTTCTTCATGCAACGTCACAGGCATCTACCACATCTCCTATGGCTCCGACATCAATTCAGCAACAACATGGACTTGGTGAGACCAGTGAAAACAGTAATGAGATGAATGTCTAGCTGAATATGTCATGAGCGTGAGGCGCGGCTTATGCGGTTCTGTAATGTTACTCTGTTTCTTTGTGAATCAATATGGTGCGTATGCAATGGAGCTGGGAGTAGAGAACAGCTTTCGAGAAGCGA
>JBBYHL010000009.1:5364882-5374917 GCA_038381835.1 Adansonia madagascariensis | reverse complement strand
AAGAAAAATGCACTTTTACTTATAATTGACCTTATAATATAAAGTTAAACCCTATTCTTAATCACAAAATATGATTTTTATTTTAAAAAAAAAATTACAAAATTAAAATTAGCAAAGGAAGAAAACAAAAAATACAAAATTGAGTGTAAGATAGATATTAGAAATTTACTTTGAGTTGTTGCTTTCCTAACTACTTTGACAATGGCATGTTCTTCCAGTCACATTGAGCACATCAACTTTGTACAAGACAAATTTGAAAAACAATTGCTTATTTCTTTTTTCACACTCTAGATAAAAGCCTTAATTTCTAATAATTGAGTGATAAATTAAAGTGATTTGGACTTTACCAACAATATAGAGTTACATAATTTCTACACCTACTTTGTCATTAACTCTATTTTATTAGGCAAATTATTGAATTGCATTTAATTAAACCTACCTTAATTAGAAGTACATGCGCCAACAAGGACTTCCTGCATAAGTCGGTTCATCGGAACCCTAATTCAATTCGTTTCCTTCACCTCAAATTATTGGCATAATAATTTTAAAATTACAAACAATTAGCAAGTACTGGTCACTTAATGCTAATAATGGAAACCTCATTTCCCATGATTTATTAGTTAATTAATACGGTTAATTTATGTAATGGTATCTAATAAGTTTGAGTTCAACTCTCAACATATCTACGATTTCTTCTTCAATCTCGAGTTAAAGATATCATGATCGAATTTGACTTAACATTTTTATATTTCGAAAATAATCGATCTTGGAGTTCTAAAATTAGTTTGTTAATCAAGTGAAAAAAAAAAAATCACTATGGCTTATTTTATTTACATTGACTTTGTGACACTGATAGATTTTAATGAAGCTAACCAAGTCACCCTTTGAACTCAACCTTTATTTATCAAGGGACCATTTCACATTTTTGTTTCCATTGTCTACGGTAAGAGCAATGGCAATCGTCCAATTTGGGGAGGAAATCCGAACATTTTCCGCAACGGAAGTGCGACAGCAGTCCATGGTCCAGCCTATCTCGATTTAGTATTTAATAATATTTTATTAAAATTTAATTATAAAATATATAAATATTAATAAAAATATAAAAAAAACTATTAATATGTTAATATTATTTAAATTATAAAACAAATCATCTAAATAAATTTAAACTTAACTTAATTTAAACTTAAACAATTTTTTTTAATTACTATCTATCTTAACTTATAGACAAGACTAAACAAACTCAAATAGCATCGAATGCTGTCATAGGTCTCCCAAAATGGGAGCCAGCGTAACGAAGTTACCCTTTCCTTACTGAAAAAAGAAACAAAAAAAAAAAGGGGATACCTTGACGTTAAGAAATCATACAAATTCATTGAAGTTTGACGTATGAAAAGCACGCTAGGACCTTTTTCTCTGGACCTCTAAGATTCTTGTCTCTCGTCACAGTCAGTCTTCTCTTTCTCCAGATCTTTGTATATTTATCGTCATCTAAATCTTTCTTCCAACATTCGGTCATTTCATTTAATCCGAATAACGCCATTAATTGTGTGCGATAAGATAAACCATGCATGCACTAAATTAATATATATATATATATATATATATACCATTATCATGTTTTAAAAACTTAATTTATTTGCCACTTTTAATGTGTGCCAACCAATCCTAATTTATTTCGAAATTCTGTCAAGATGCCCTTGATTTTTACAGGTAATTAAATTGCAGATTTTCTTTTTGAAGAAAGCAAAAACCCTTGAATAATGTGGCCCAAATTCAAAGAGGTAATTAATAATGTTAAAGTGGTATTATCTTTAATTTTATGAAAATTTGAGTTTCAAGTTGTTTTATATTTAAATTAAGTTTTTTCTTTTGTTAATAATTTTAAATTGAATGTTTAATATGGTATCAAAATTCAAATTATATTTTCTTTATTCTTGTTCTATGCTCATTTATAAATTTGTCACATGATAGTTTTGTTAACTTGTTATAAAGTATGTTAAAATAATGTTATTTCACATTTGTTAAGTTTTGAATTAGTTTATTGTTTTATATTTGAATTGAATCTTCTCACTTATTATCATTCGATTTTAGGTTGCACGCTTCAAAATAATAGCATTTGAAGCAAATAAATTAAATCTTAATGATATCATAAGTTTATAACTGAAAATATTTATGGTATTTGTTTTGATGATATCTCACTTCTTACCAAATGCAAGGTGGTTGTTTTTGGATTTCAACCTAACTAGCTAACAGAGGGACAAACATAGTGGTGGAAGATGACAAATATATATAGAGAGAGAAAGAGGAGGGATTCATTTGCACTAGAGTAAAATTAAATTAGTTTTAAATACTTGTATAACTTTGTAAGTGATTCATATTTGTGTAATTCGATTGTTGTATTTCATCTTCTATTCTCGTAGATTATGCATATTGAATTTTAGGTAAATTAAAAATGTCTAACTGTTTATTTAATGTAAATAATTTTTAACCGTTAAATATATATTGAAAACATGAGTATTCTCGATCAGTATGATTGACATGTGGATCAATTCAAAATTTTACGTGTATAATGAGTATAATTATATTACTAAATCTAACCATTAACTTTTTAAAAAATTATCCATATAAAAAATTATGTAAATATATAAACTAATTTAATTTTGTATTAGTGTAATTGAATCCTTCTTCGTATATATATATATAGTGTCGGTATGAAAATTGGTTTGCAAAAAAAATTTTCGAAAGGTTGACAACCAAATTTCACATCGAAAAATAAATGATGTGGAATAAATGAATTTGGTCCCCTCGAATCCTTACATTATATACTTTATATATATAATTAAAGATGTTTAAAGAGACAAGTGTACTTTTTCTTTTTAATTATTTTGATCAACTCATTTGATATATATATATATATATATATATATATATATTATTTACAGCTCCATTATGCTATTGAATCAAATCGCTTGACCATGTCACGCGCTTACATCTAATTTGCAATTATGCATCATTATTTTTACTTATCCTCTTGTCAAATCCAAGGTAATATCCTTACCTCTCCGTGACGGGTCATATTCAAGTAGTAAAAAATTGTTTAGTTAAGACTTAATTTTTTGAATTAAAAAATTATTTATTATTTAAAATATATTAAAATATTGATATTTATTTATCATTAAATTTAAATAAAAATAATTATTTATTTATTAAATAATAATATAAATTAAATTAAATTAATTCAAATATAAAATATTATATTTGAATTCAATCAAATAAAAAATGTAATTTTTTAACCGTTCTAAAAATGTCGTTTTATCGAATATCTCTTCTATTCATAAGGTCATTAAAAGCTAATCTGTCAAAGATAGAAAATGAGTGGAGCCGGTACTCCCCCAGAGAAAATAATTATGAAGCTTCTTCAATGAAAAAAGTACTGAAGATGAGAACAATTGAGGTTTGCAAAGTTAAACAAGAAAGGCTCAACGGAAAGCCACCAAGCTCGGCCAAGATTTCTATATGTATGAAACGAAGCTTCTTGACCTTAAAATATATATACATATATATATATATTTAATTAACCTTCAACATATCAAGGCACATTATGAAGGATGCACGCCATTGATCTTCAGTTGCTTCACCATGAACCATGCTCAGAGATTATTGGGAGTTTTGTAGCCAGTTCAAACATCTCATCATTAAAAGCACGTTTCCAAATATATGGAAACGTGGCCTAATTTTTTGTGCTAACTGATTCTATGTTAAATCCCATAATTTATTTATTTTTATTATATTTATATATTTTATTTTATCATAATTATATTTAAAATTAATTTTTATATTTTTATAAATTTTGATATAATAATATTTTATATTTTATTATAATCGTATTTAAAATTAATTTTTATAATTTTTATAGACATATGTCCTTCACTAGTCTCGCAAATTGATTAGTTGTTAAACTTGCATCATCTGTATAGGAAACTTCAACTTTGAAAATAAATAATCTCTCATTCACGTGCTTAAAATTTGTAGTATTACCTGTCAAAATCTAATTTTATTATTGCCTATATATAAGACTTATTATCATTATTATCATGTGAGCAATTAATTACTGATGATATTATTTATGAGAGTATTTCATTTGTAATTTTTTATTCTAATATTATAATTATCTAATCACTTTTGATAATTTTGTAAGAGTTTATCAAGGTTTCATATAATATTTTGATGGACTCTAGTAATTGGTTAATTGTTGTGCAATTGTAGGCGACATGATCCCTATAATTATGCAGTCTTTTTTCAAAACCAAAATTTTATTAAGTGATCAAAAATTGTGAAATTATTATAAAACTATTGGAAAAGAAACAAAATTTTCATAATAAAATAATCTTGATTTTAATTTAATTAAAACATATAATTATTTTTAAAAAATAACATTTAACAAATCTAAAATTAAACAAGAAAAGTCGAAAAGTTTACGGTCTCCCCAAACCTCGATAGCATCATGGTGCCAAAAATTCCGATTATTTTATCAAAAATGCATATGACATAAGAATACAACCAACAACATCACAGTGAGTGTTCTTCCTAGTCCAATTAAACCTTTTCCTCTCTTCTTATTTCTAGGATTTTTCGATAGCCTCAATTTTATGCATTCATTACACAAATCTTAAGGCGGAAATCATAATTGGTAATGATTATCTAATTAATCTTGTTCATTCATAAATGAAAAGGATATTCAAGGCATGATGTGATTTCTTTTTTTTTTTTTTCTTAAGTGGAAAAGAATGGACGAGTCTTCATCTATATACATATAGGAAAACGATATTAATAACATATAACTTCTAAATTAGGCTGGAATTAATTAATTTATACACAAATCAGAACAAGAAATATGTCATAATTTATATTTCCCTCACGATAAAACCCAAAGATTTCACTAAATTTTAGTTCTTGGGTATAAAAGAAGTCTTTAGTTTGAGATATAAAAATAAACTATAAATATTAAAATTCAAATTTTAAATTTATTAAAATATTATTTTATTTTAAATTTATTAGTTGGTACATGAATGAACTGAACTAAGATCAAAGTTCAATGCATACTTAATTTAGATGAGAGGAAATTGAAGGTGAGACTTGTATGAATTGTTAAAGACTTGAGACCTTGAGAGACGGATGAACCACTTCTTTTGATCGGTCCATGGTGATATTAACAGATGAAATGATGCCGATGTATTTTTATTTTTTCTTAAAGTTAGAAACTATCAACTTTATATAATAAAACAGCGCAATGGACGGAAAGCAAATAGAGAAAAGCAAAAGGTTAGATTTTGACATTCTTCCGGGTTCCACTTGATTTTTGCAAAACAAACTCCAGGGTGTGATCTCTAGGCAATGTGAAAATACATAACATACAACAAAACCATGAACAACAAAGCAAGCAAAAGAAAACCCATCTTGCCCAGATGTTGAGGGTAAGATATCATTACTTTACGATCTTAATTTTTTTAAATTAACAATATTCATCATAATTAATTATAATAATATTATTATATCTATAATTATAATATATATATAATACAACTGGCAATACATTTGTAATTGTAATTAAGAAATCAATATATAACATTGTTCTGTCTCATCATATATTTCAATGGAAGGGGTCCCATTAATCTATACAATTGTCGCCTGTAAATAAATGATTCAATAATAATTGCCCTATCAATGCCGCTTTTGTTTAAAGCGGCTTTATCAAGAATCGACTAAGCAGAAAAAATAATAATAATAATAATAATAATAATCGATGTTTAATTTTAACAAGCTTTTGAGAAATATAGTGGTTGTTGTTATTGTTAAATCATCTTTAATCAAAACTTTTATTTAGGTAAAAATGGGTCCTTAATTATATACTTGTCTGCTAGCTGTAAACTTTCCCCTAACAGCTGCCCTATTTTCCTCAAAAATCCATGCTAGGTGTTACTGGTGAAAAAAAATTAAAATAATAAAAATTTTAGATTTTATTACTTTATCTAAATATATATATTTCGTGTTTGTTAATATATTGTTACTACCTTTTTTTCTTTATTAATAAATAAATTAATTTTTATAAAAATCTGCTAAAGCCAAATATGCCAATAAATAACTATATATAATTATATTATATGCCTTTAAGCAATTATCATTGAATTAAAGGTAGGTTCAAACTTTAAACAGTGCTGGGCTTTGCTGTGCTGATGGATTCAATGCTTGCGGTTCTTTATCTATTGCTGGTTGTAAATAACAAAAACTGGAAATCGCGCGCCATTTTATATTCCATTTTACTATCATTTTTTTAAGAACATTTATTAATACTAGAATTTGGACACAAATTGTATGTGTGTGAAAGAAAAATATTTTTTAAAAAATATATATTTTTAAAATTAATAGATAAATATGTAAAATATATTACTATTTCTTTTAAAGTGGATAGTTATTTTTAAAGTAAAGTAATGGGTAATTCTTAATATTTAAGTAATTTTTAAAAAGTACGGAGTTTTTAAAAAATTTAGTTGGCCAAAAAAGTAAAAAAAAAAATTTATGCTTTAAAAGAAAATTAATGAGCAGTTTTTTAAATTAAAAAAGACATAATTATTCCTAAGTTTATATTATTTTTAATATTTTTTAAATATTTTTTAAATATTTTTAAGTAATTTTAATGATTGAGCACTCTTTTTATATTAGTAAAGATAAATTAAGTTCTTACTTATATCGACATTTTTATATTAGTTATAATAATTAATAATTAATAATTAATGAATAAGTTATTACTTACATCAACATTTTTATATTAATTATAATAATTAATAATTAATAATTAATTTGATTATTTATAAGGACAATTATTTCATTTATCAACGATGGGATGAAAAAACTCCAAAAGCGAAATCAATGAGATGACACGTATTTTTTAAAATATATTTAAAATATAAAAAATAAATAAATGGGACATATATCATCTAACTGACCCCTCTTGTATAGCTTTTTATTCCACCATCATTTTATAGGAATTATTCAATTTTTAATATAATAAAATTGTTCATTATTTAATATGATAATTTTTAAAAAAGAAATCTAAAGATAATCATTAACAAATGGAAAAAAATTAAAAAACCTTTAAACTATTCGATTATTTTAATAAATCTTTATACTTTTATTGTACTCAAATTAAAAACCTTTATTCATTAATTTAATGATTTCTATCTAATTAAACTCTTATTTCAAATGAAATGTTAGTTGATATTAATAATTTATTTAGTTATGAATTAAATATTAAAAACTTATTTAAATTCATGTTAAATATTAAGGTATTATTTAGATGTAGTAAAAATATAATGACTTATCTAAATAAAATGTTAAAATTTAAGAACTTTTATTATTTTAACCTTAACAAAAACACTTTTTTTTTGGATAAGTAGAATTTTATTATACAAGAAGCAGCAAAAAGCTGCTATAACTACACAAAGACTATCTATTCTGCTAGTTTATACATCAAGAGAACAAAAACACTTATATTTTACGAAAGGTTATGAAATATGAATAGTTAGATATTGTATTGTTACATTAATTACTTGATTGTTCTCAAACTTTTATTATTATTTTCTTAAAATGATTAACAGTTTTAGTTGCAAAATGGCTTATTATTAACAATTGCTATTATTAATTCTATTTTGAGGAAAAAAATGTTATAAAATAAAGAAATTAATAATCATTCAAAGTTCTTTAAGATAAAACAGCTCATCAATCATAACTCTTTTAAGGTCCTTTATAACAAATAAAGGCAATTAAAAGAAAGACCCACATTGTTAAAAATCAGTTTTGATTGAGTACTTTTCTCTTGCAATTGCAAAGTCCCTACAAAAGTTCACTTTAGGAAAATCGGATATTTTTATATAAAAAATTCACAATTTAAAAGTATAAAATTTTGAACGATAAAATTCAAACTCTAAATTTATTAAATATTATTTTTAACGATAACTACATAAATATATTAAATTACTTATACGATAGATTCTAAACAAACAATTGCATATTTTGCAAAATATATAGATTATTCAAGAGAAGTTGTAAGGTAAACTTAATTTGTCTTCTTTACTTCTTTGTCTAGGAATAAAATGTTCTTCACATTTTTTTTCCTTTTTTAATTTTTTGGTAAAGCACAATGTTTGCCTAATGGTTTTACAAAAAAAAAATTCCCTTTACTATATATCATTTTTTTTTATTTTGGTACCTAAAAAAAATTTCTTTCTTGATTATCTATAGTATAATTAGACTCATTGCCATGAACTTTACTATTAAATCAGTATTGGGCTGGGTTTATGTATGAATTTCCTAATTCGATCAACTCACACCGCTCAAATTACTATTTAAATAAGAAAAAATTATTTTTTATTTAAATTTAATAATAAATATTAACATAAAATTTTTTTAAATTTTTTTAATATTATTTTAAATAATCAAATAAATTTTTAAATGGGCCCAACATAAACTTAGATAAAAAAATTAAATAAATTTCGAACCTTGATCTATTACGTGAATACATCTAAATATAATTTTATTAAAAAAATACTTTAAATACTACAACATTAAAAAAATATGATGTGACTGCATCAGCTAATATTGCATTACATGTCAGTAATATCGATGTCACATGTAAATTTTTTTTTGTTATATCATTTTACTTTTATAAAACTTAAATTTTTTATTAGTTTTAAGAAATTCTTTTTTTAAAAAAATATTTGTCTAAAATAACCCAAAGATCATCAAAACAAAAATCCTATTTTCAATATTCATTTAATTTTTAATAAAATCCAAAAATAAAAAACCTTTAATAAAAAAAATTTACCAGAGAACTTAAAAAAATAAAATGCCAATCCTTATTAAAAGGAAAAAAAAAACATAAAAATTAACTTCCAATAATCAATAGTATGTTAATCAATCTTTACCACTAAAACCCTTCTGCCAAATACATGATGATGCGACAAAGCAAAACTCCAACGGCATCATAAACTACATTTCGTCACCATGATTTACAACAAAATTTTTAGACTGTTTTTTTTTTTTCCATTTATGGTCTAATTTTTCAATTTATTTTTATTTTAATTAATAAAAATACCCCCTAATACTAATATGATTAAAAATATATATATATATCGCATGGCTACATCAGCTGATATTGCATTACATGTCAGTAATATCCATGTCACCTCTAATTTTTTCATCATGCCATTTTTTACATAACTTTGTTTTTTTAGTTTTAAGAAATTTTTAAGAAAAATATTTGTTTAAAAAAACAAACCTTTAGATACTAAATTAGCTTTTTTATTAAAATAATACATACATTTTTTAATTTTTGGGATTAGGTTTATTTTTGAATTAATTCCCAAAATAAGTTTATTTTTTATTCATTATAAGAAATCGATAAATGAATTGTCATTTTCTCAATTCAATTAACATCTCATACGAAAATTTATTCCACGGTGGAAAATCAACAAATGATATCCTGGTTTCCTATGGCAATTGTATGTCATGGCGGAATTTTCCATGACAGTTTACAAAAGAAAAACGGCTTGTCAAAAGCATAATTAGCTTCAAATAACACCGAATGTTGTCAGTAATTTTGAAAGGTAATTAACTCGTCAAAAGCATTAACTAAATTTTATTCAAGCTTAACATTTAACCTTTATTATTATTTTTTTATAAAAAAAATTAATACTAAAATTTAAATTTTATATTTAATAAATAATATTTTAAAAATAATTATATAAATTAATTGAATTAAATCCAAGTCCTAAACCTTGAAGCATAGGCTAATAACTGGTTGCGTGAACATTACTAATTATAACCACTTTGCATGCATTTCGAGAGAGAATTTCTTTATTCACTTCACAACCATATTTTTACGACGATATGTCTCATTATGCATCAAACATTTATAATATACTAAGCAATAAAAACCTCTTCATCATCTTTTCCCCTTCATTTATCAAACATATATAT
>JBBYHL010000009.1:5299176-5309672 GCA_038381835.1 Adansonia madagascariensis | reverse complement strand
GGTAGAGCTTTTATGATATCGGTGTTAATGGTCTATATTGGTGTGTATGGAAGGACGTCGTTTGTTGCTAAATTGTTTATTATTATTTGATAGGGTTTTGATTTTATCTATTCCTTAATGTCCGAATTTGGCTTAGAGTTTTTCACGTCCTAAAGAAGTTGTCCTTTTTGGCACGTAACATAATTATTCCCCAGTCTTTCGATATCGATTTACTATTAGGTGGTGCTTGCCTTATCCTTTTTGGATTTTTCTAATAAACTCTATCTACCTTAGGGAAAAAAATGTTGGAATATGGTATCACGATTAGAGTATCAAAAAGCCGTTAGATGTTGAAATTGTATAGAACAAATCAGTTTCCGAGTAACACGATGTTCAAAAAACTTGTCTTAATTCATGGTATTTGGCCCGTCAATTTTTGGTACGATAAGATTATACGATATAGATATGATAAAAAAAAATAATTAAAACATAACATGTTACGGAAAAAATAATATAAATATAACATAAATATAAAAAAATAAGTTAAAAATTTATATAATATAAATAATTAACATATTAAAATTTAAAAAAATATATAATAATTAAAACATGATTATAATACATAAAAGTATACATATACGATCATAAATTCTACATGCATGCATGGTATGGGCACAGAAGCTTTCTTTAACTTGGTTAAAAGCATTGATCGTTTCAAACGAAGACTCCATTTATTCTTTATTTCTTGACAATTGCATTATGCAAATCAACATAAAAATTTAATGGAAACAGCCTAACATTAATTAATAAGCCCTCAAGTGGACGGTGTGGGTGAGTGTCACTACCACGGGGAATATGAGAATCATGTGGCCCAAGAGGTTTTGACAAAACTAGTTATTTTGAATATACATATATATATATATATATATATATATATATAAATTACGTTAATGGTTACAAAGCATTGTGGATGTAAACAAGAAAAGAAAATATGCCTAACAATAAAGTTGAAAAATTGGATCGAAAATTAAATCAGTTTTGGTTTAATAATATGGTTTTTAATTAAATAAATATGATATTTAAATCAAATCAATTTAAATATTAAAATAATTAATTTTGATGTTAAATAAATAATAATATAAAAATAATTAAAATTTTAATTAATAATATGGTTTTAGATATAAAATTAAAGATTAAAAATTCAATTTTCGATATTAATTAAAATATATATATATAATTAATTTTTTATCGATTTGATCTGGATTTTACGATTGAACTAATTTTTATTGATCCTACAAATTTCTGATTTTTGTACATTTAGACTTATCATTAATTCCCATTTGAATTGGTCCGACCGATGTAATTCGATTTTTTCAACACCGACTCATTTTCTTAATTCTTTACTCCTTTTTAATGGGTTTGAGAAGAAAAAAAAAAAAAGGGAAAAACCAAGTTATATCTAAAGTTTGATAAGAGATATAGAAAGAAAGCTTAAATATTTAGGCTGAATAGTGAATACTTGGCTTAAGGAGAAGAATTTGCAGCAATTCTTTCTTCATTCATCCTGGAGGTTCAACCACCAACTACTTTTTTTTTTTTTTCATGGCCAACAAACGACGCTTTAAATGAAACAGTGCATTATCGGCACCTGTTAGTGTGTTTCATGCTCCCCCTCTTCCTCTTTGACCCTCGGCTCTCTTTCTCTCTCTCTCCCACAGGCTTCTTAAGTTCCATTTTCATGACACAAACTTTGGGGTCGAGTTCAAGAATGTCAAATATGGCGGAATAGATAGCAACAGCGGCCATTTTCAGAAAGCATTTTGGATCAGTATATATGTTCTATCGTTGGCTTTCAGTTTGTTTCATAGACATTTTCCAACTCTAAAAAGCCCAATCAGTGCCTTTTGACATTGTCTCTTGTAAGTTGTAATACTGTTGTTTTCTCTGTATCTTCTTCTGTTTTAACTCTTGCTCCATGGGGGGTTATCAGCCATTGAAGCAGGATTTGGAAGATGGGTTCATATCTCAAATGGATGTAATGTGTAAAATCAGATCGGTTTTAACGTTAATAGGAGGGGTTTTGAATATGGCTTTGAGCTTCATTGTCTTCTGTATTCTCGACCTTGTTGATGTCATCCTATGTTTTGTTTACAAAGTTCTTGATTTCTGCATCGAAGCTGAATGGAAGCCTTGTTCCTGCTGCACATCATCTGCTAAAGAAGCCATCAATGGCGGCGGCAAGATCTTGGTCTCGGACCAGGGCGAGTCCGAGATTGTTTGCCTCACTTCAAGCAAGTTGCAGGTGCAGATGGAGGAAATTTCAGATACCCTCTATTCGCGTCCTTCTTTTATGACCGAGGTCTCGAAGCTCACCATTAACGAGCTAAAGAAGCTCAAATTGGATGGCACTATCATACAATCTTGCGAGAAGATAAAGAAAGGAATGGTGAGATCAAAGATCACCATTAACTCCACCATTGTTGAAATGCTTCAGGGGAAGATGGTTGGGCAGCATTTGTATCCCATTACTAGATGGTCTGATTGTGACTGTGAATTCTGCAATTCTTGGACATCTTCTAGCAAAGACAACCTTTTTGTTAAAGCTGAAGGGCCAAAAGGTATATCAAATGTGATTAAATAACTATCATCATATTCCTATTAACCTCCATTAATCAGTTTTTTTGAAGCTTGCTATTGGATTTTGTGATGTCAGATAAAGCACAAGAAGATGTGTTATTCATTCATGGCTTCGTTTCGTCATCATCATTTTGGACTGAAACTTTGTTCCCAAACTTTTCAAGCACTGCTAAATCAACTTATCGGTTGTTGGCTGTTGATCTACTGGGTTTCGGTAGAAGTCCGAAGCCAAACGACTCGCTTTACACCTTGAGAGAGCATGTCAACATGATTGAAAAGTCCGTTCTCGAAGCTTACAATGTTAAATCTTTCCACATTGTGGCACATTCCCTGGGCTGCATCTTGGCCCTTGCTATTGCTGTAAAACACCCGGGATCCGTAAAGTCCCTCACCCTTCTTGCACCGGTAAATTCCTCTTTAATCTTCATTTCTTTGACCCAATAAGCGAAAAGAAAAAACCTTCGCCCGTTGCAGCGAAAAGGAGTCAAAGATAATATAAAAAATTATTATTAAAAATTTTAAGGATGAAAATGTTATTTTTAAAACTATTTCTTACACATTTTAAGAATGATATTCAATTTTTAATACAAAATTTTCAATACTGTTAGATCTAAAATAAAAAATTATTTTTTATACTTACTTTTTTTTATCACTAAAAATCTGTTATATTATTGTGTACGTATCATCTGTCTAATAACAAAATAAGTCTATGAAAATGGAAAATGGCAGCCGTATTACCCAGTGCCAAAGGGTGAATCAGCGACACAATATGTTATGCGAAAAGTAGCACCCCGACGAGTTTGGCCGGTGATGGGTTTTTGTGCATCCGTTGGTTGCTGGTACGAGCACATTGCCCGGACTGTTTCCCTCGTCTTGTGCAAGTACCACCGGCTGTGGGACTTTCTCACCAAACTTGTCACCAGAAACAGGTAACACTAATTTCGTTAATCCTAACTAATTCCTATGTTGGATTATTTAGACAAAAATTTAAAATTTAATTTGATTAATTTATATAATTATTTTTAAAAAATAATATATTTAATATTTTTATTCCTTCCCATATCTCTATACCGTAACCTCATCTGCACGTAAAAAAAAAAAGATATGGCCATCAACCGGTCCACATAAAATAATCTCACGGTCCAAAAAAATTGACGGGAAAGAGATTTGTCTATTTCAGCCATGTACTCTACATTTGCCCTTCGTAGTATCTTCGCCCCTGCATGCAAATCTCTCGAGTCGTCCCGAAAAGTTGCAGGGCAAAAGCCTTTAATAGCAATCGATCAAAATGGTCTTATTCCTGAAACTCTTTATATTTACTATATCTTGTGCCTAATCATGTATTTAATTGTTTTTACGAATTATATATATAGAGAGAGAGCATTACTAGGTAAAGATCAATTACTGACGGAAATAAGACATTATTTTCCGGTGGGATCTGACCATCTATTAGGTGAATTAGTATTTAAAATTTGTTGAACAAAAAATACAAGTCAAATGTTGTTTAAAATGAAGTCCCAACCGATGTAGATAGATGTTTTAATGCAAGATACTGAAGTTGGTTTATTTCATTTATTAGGTCTCGCAGTACTCACTGCTCTGGACATCAAATTCATTAATTTATGCTACTGAACCATCATCTACCATGTTTCTTGAATTTTAATGCAGTTTTTATTACAACTATTAATTAACTTCTTTTTTTGAAAAAAAAAATTTTCCAGGATCAGGACTTTCTTGCTTGAAGGGTTCTTCCGCCACACCCATATCGCCACCTGGCATACACTTCACAACGTTATTTTTGGCACCGCCGGCAAGCTTGACCGCTACTTGGACGTCGTCCGCGACCGGCTGCGATGCGACGTCGCGATATTCCACGGCAAGGACGACGAGGTGATCCCGCTCGAATGTAGCTACGATGTTCAAAGACGAATCCCTCGTGCTCGAGTTAAGGTTGTCAATAAAAAAGATCACATTACTATTGTTGTTGGTAGACAAAAGGAGTTTGCCAGGGAACTTGAGGAGATTTGGAAGAGATCAACAAAGTAATTAATTAAATACCCTTTAATTTAATTTAGAAATTAGAATCTCTTCTTTCCTGGGCCAAACTAAAGCATAAAAAGTTATATATGTTAATTAAAAATGTTGATTGTAACTATATCAAGTTTTATAAGTAAACTATTGTCAAATTAAAAATATGCCAATTATTATTTTTTTTTCTAGTTTGTAAACCTGTTGAAACTGCACTTACTGTTACAAAATATAAGTAACTTTAGTTTTTGAGTTTTCGCTTTTCAACTTTGGGCCGTAAATGAATCGAACTTAAATGAACATGTCATTATTCTTATTTATTTTTTTAGTTTTAAATTTGTTCCTATTCGGTTTGTATTTATTAAAAATTTTAAATTTGTGTTGTTTGTTTGTTTAAACTAAATGAATTTATTTGCGAAAATTAAATGAATATGTTCATGAATATCTAATCGAACATATTCGTATATAATAAAAAATATGTTCATGAATAATAAATAAATAAATCTAAAAAATTTAAACAAACAAACAAACAAATATATTTATTAGTTTTAAATATAAAAATAATAAATGTAAATATTATTAATTATATTATAAACAAATAAAATACAAATAATAATGTTATTAATTATATCATAATCAAATAATAAACGAGTTTTAAATAAGCTTTAAATGATTTATAAACGAACTCGTTCGTGGATATAAATTAATTAAACATACTATATTTGTGTTCGGTTTATTTAATAAACAAGCCTTAAAATCTTATTCATTTTTGTTTATTTAGCTTAATAAATGAGAACAGAAATCGAACTGTTCATCGAATACTTCATTCATAAACTGTTCATTGAATGCTCTGCTCATGAGTCGACTTATATGGAGTATTAAACTTTGGATGGGGTAGTTCTTTCTCTTTTAAGAGATTTAAACTCAACTTTTTACGAGAATTCTTACATCAATAATATCTTACAATAGATATAATTCATAATCCTTACATTAATAATAGCATCATCTATGAGAAATCATTTTATATCCATGCTAACTCTAAAAAAAAATACCTTTTCCTCAAAAAAACAAAACCGTAAAAATAATCTTTAAAATTCTGAATCGTATAGTACCTTATAAGAACCATAGTCACATAATTATTACATTAACCCACTTCCTAATTCATGCAGAGTATTGTACTTGAATGGGTAGTTCTTTTTCTCGTTTCAGAGATTTGGATTAACTCAACTTTTTAAAGTAAAAATTGTATTAATTATTAAACCAAAAATATCAATATGGTTGAATGATAGTTTAAAGAATTAAATTTTATGAAAAATTTATAACAATGTTATAAAAAATTAATACAGTTGGTTAGTTAATGATTGCTAACAGGGTTTACAATACTCCATTTTATGTCTTTTAATGCAACAATGTGATAGGTTGTTCGACAATCATCTTAAAAACACAGACATTATTTGGGCATTATTTCTCTATGACCTGTCTTGACCATTAAAAAAATTTATTTGTTCAAAATCTGGCTTGATCCAATTTGTTAAATTAAAAAAATCAATTTTATTATTTAAAATATATAGTTTATGATACATAGTTCGAACGTAATTTTTGAAAAGCAATAAATCATAAATTGGGAAGTCAAGATTATCTTATATATTGTTGAAAAATTCGGACTCTATCTCTTTACAAGAACCAAAACATACATATATGATCACAGCTATGATATAAAATATCCAATTAAAACACAATAATGCAACACACTTGTCAAAAAGGTTAAACAAATAAAATCATAACTACTTCTCTCTTATGTGTAACAATATACATTGAAAGAAATATTTTTCGTTTCTTACTCATAGTTAATCTCTAAATTTTTTATTGTAATTTTTTATTGTTACTTGACTCCTTTTTTAATTCAAATCAGTTGAATTACATAATATAGAAAATGTCTTACCTTATCTCTAATTTTTAATGATAAGATTAAATTTGATAAATCAATTAAATAAAATAAAATTCCAGAGTTTAAAATTTTGATAAATCAGTTGATTGGTTAATTTTATTTATTTACTTGATTTAAATAAAATCTTTTTTGTTTTAAAATTTAAAATTATCCTTCAATTTTATCCTTAAAGATAAATGCATAAACCAATCAAATTAAATTTTAAGCTCACCTCATTTTCTTTGTCTTTGTGAAGCAAATTAATGTGGATTGCCAACCCATCAACCCATATGGATGAACTAATGAAACAATAAATAAGTGCCATTTTAGGCTACTTAACTTCAGTAGAATTTATAATGGTAGTTTCATGAATCAATGTTCAGCAAGCGTAAATTAATTTTCTTGCTCAAAATAGTAAGACTAAAAGTTTATTGGAGTAAAGTAAGAAGCAGGCATGGTAATTAGCAAATTCTTTAGTTAAAAAAAAGTCACAACTTGAAAATAAAAAAAGATTTGCAGAGATTTTGGTTAATCGTAAAATAATTTCATGGCAATATTAAACACTTAAATTTCTTAAATTATATATATATTTTTTGTGTCTAGCTTTTAAAGTTTAATTTAATATATTTCTCAAAAGTCATACGAATTTAATTTAAATACATTTATAGGTACATTTTTGAAGTTTAGATCGAAGAAAAAAAGAATTACATTGGTTTTCAAAATCATTCATTGAGTAATTCTCTGAAAAACAATCATTGGTTGATCAATTAATATTTCATCTGCGTCGAACTTATCACATGCAAATGAAAGAATTAATAATAAAAAAGTTTCCAAAACTAAACACGTTCAATTTTAATGCACTCGAACATTTGATTCAATTGATTGGTATATGTTTTTTTTGTCAGATAAGTAAAGTTCGATATTTTTTTCAGATCTTAAAAAAATGAAAAAAGAAATCTTAAATGCATCCCAGTTTAATAGTGAGGCCCAATAACCCAATTACATGGAGTAGGGCCCATTGTTAAATAAAAGAAATTCAATTAAAATTTGGGTCTCATCTAGAAAAGGGTTGGGCAGGCTTGTATTGCACCAGGAGGGTCAAGAAACAAAAAATGATTTTAATTAATTAATCCCATAATATTTAACAAGATTAATGGCAAGTAGTAAGTCTAGAAATTGTTGGTGAAATAGTTTTCTGGATGTGGTTGTCATCCCTTGCTTATGTATGGTTTAATTAGGACGAGAGCTGATCAGATATCTGTAATCTTTTTATATTTGAATTTGAATTTATTTAATTTATTTGAAGTCTAAATCCGTTTATTATCTTCCCACATCTAAATTTGCATTCGAATCATCAAATATTTTAATCCGCTAAATAATCAAATTTATTAAATAATTATTTTTAAAAAAATAAAAATATTAAAATTTAACTATATCCGAATCCATTATTTGCATAAATAAATTAGATTTAGATAACAATTTCTTATATCCAACATTATCCATACTAAAATTAAAGTGAATTCAAATGATAAATAACTGATAATTCATATCTAAATGACTTTGAATCTATCACGGATAATAAATTTAATACCCTATTCTACAAATATATCAATTCAAAAGGGCAAACAATGAAATAAATAATACTATAAAATCTTTTTTATCCCATTTTAAATAATTGCTAACTTTTCATGTCTGCTGTCAAAGTTTTGAAACATTTACCACTTTGAACCAAATATATATATATATATATATATATATATATGTATATATAGTGGCAAAGAGATGATTGGGTAAAGAGTAGATTAAATCCAACAATTTTTCTTCTAATATTTAAGATTTGGGATGGATTTTTAATAATTACTTATCTTTCATGTCTGCTGTGAATTTTTGAAACATTTACTTAAGAGATGATTTGATAGTGACATAAGATTAATGTGAACATTTTCTTGGGGTTAATATTTAAGATTTGAAAATAAAGATTCGAATTCTACTCGTTAAAAGAGAAAAAAATATATACTAATCGAGTAAATCAGACGCTCGATTGTAATTAACTCCAACATTCAAATCTTCATTTCCTTCTCTAATGTACCCAAAAACAAGTTCAAATCAATTAACATGTATTATAATTATGCTATTATTCTTTCTTAGACGTAGAAAAATTTTACTCCAAACCCAAGAGCAAACAACATCAATAGAGGGGGTGGTTAACGCCAGAAGATTATTAGTCACGTTCAAATATTGTCATTGAAAAACAGGCTTTGTAGTAATTAGACCAAAGTAGTCGGTAATGGATGTATCATTTCGTTTTGATATGAGTAAATATTAGTAGTAGCGTATTTCAACGTATTGTTTGGATTTTACTAATATTTTCAAATATTTTTCATATACATATAGGTTATTTTCAAATTTTTTTAATAAAATATATTATATTCACATGCAAACATATTTTCATTACATATATATATTAATATGCAAATATATATTTTAAAATTATAAATATTTAATATCTAAAACTCTTAAACAAAAATAAATAAACAAATATAATAAATTATTATTAATTAGGTTCAATAATTTAATTCAATTACCATATTTTATTTTAAATGTAATTTTGAAAAAAAAAATATCATCACAACAACAAAAAAAATAGAAATTTTTTTAAAAATCAAGTGCAATTTTCTTTAAAAAAATCGGAATATTATATCAACGAGTTGCATGCCATTACTGATTGTTATTGATTGGTATAAACCGGTACTAGACCTAACAATATTGAACATGTCGTAAAAAAATAATTAAAATATAATACAAAAAATAATACGAACACAACATAAATAAATAAATATTACAAACTTTATATAATATAGATAATTAACTTATTAAAATTTATATAAATATAAAATCTTTTAAAATTAATAAAAAATATTAATAAAATACATAAATATATTAATAAATCAAATTGGTACGACCAGCATGGGCAGATAAAAAATAATAATAATACAATACTGAAACCGTTTTCATTTACCATAAAACTGGTCCATTCCAATTGATATGACCGATGTCAGATATGGTACTGACAAAGTTGAATTAAATTAAACTCTACCTAATCCTCGTTGAAACCCGGCTGCATGTCCATGTAGAGAGCAGCTTTATAGCGCGATCTTGATGCGGATTGCTTAATTGAACGGTTGATTATTCCATAAAAGCGGTTAAAACAACCACTAAAAGTCACAATTCTTGCAGGGTAAGTTTGCCAAGAACATGATCCTTGTTTACATTATAGAGATCTTGCTTATTAATTCTTGTACCCTGTAAATCTCAAACGTATGTCGGTTAGCGGTTGCATCCGAATGCAATCTCCAAAAGAACCTCTCTCTCTCTCTCTCTCTATATATATATATATTGCTAAATCAAAGGAATTTACCAAATAATCAAAAGTTTACAAGTCTGGCAAAGAGCTAGTGAGCAAAGAACAAAGTTCCATGCAAGATCAAAACACATTGACCAAATACCACTTAAAGATGAGCATCATGTTCAAAAAAACCTATATATATATATATATATACTCCTAATTAAATAGTGCATGATGTTCTAGTATTATAAAAGTCACAATATAAGAATAAAAAAAATTATAAACGTTAAATTTAAATTTTAAATTAATTAAATATTATTTTTAAAAATTATTGCATGAGTTAATTCAATTAAGTGTTAATTTTCTTTAAAGTGTGATTTAAGTACTAATATTTCAATGTTTTAATCATTGCACATATATTCATAACATAATCCTGTGGCGTCAAAAGTGCTGCCTGAATTACTATTATTTTTTATGGAAGTATATTTACTAAAACATGCACATGGCTAGCCAAACCAAGAAAATTAAGCTTGGTAAAGCAGGAAAGTAGGCTAGCTAGTGCCAAATATTGTCTATAAG
>JBBYHL010000009.1:5243388-5263089 GCA_038381835.1 Adansonia madagascariensis | reverse complement strand
ATATATATATATATATATATATATAAGTAAAAGGACTTGACAATGAATTACATTTAATTAATTTATATAATTATTTTAAAAAATAGGTGCCGCACATCTTTCATAAAAACAAAATAGTAAAAAAAAATTTGGTCTGCGCATTTGGGTGGAAGTAAAAGTAATTGTTGCATAATGAAGTATTATTACAGCTAACCTTTTAATTTTAAGTCTTTGCGTTAAGGTATCTTATTTTTAACTTCCGGGACTTCTTTTCATCTGTTTTTACGACTTTCGCATTGTTTGTTTTGCGACTTCACTCTCCATCGATCTTAATCTTTAGATCTTATTCGGTTCTGTTTTGGCATTGCACGGAAATATACCTTGTTCAACGCGATGTCGGAAACGACTCAGGGATCCGAACTTAACCAAGAATTCCAACCGCAAGCAGAACCGGAATCGAAATCGAAATTAGAATCTCCATCCGAATCGAAAATGCAGCGGGAACCGGAAGACAAACCAGAGGAGGAATTGAAACCGGAACCGGTTGTAACCGATGCGGATCCGAAGCCGGAGGAGGACAAAGAGAGCTCGATCCAATCCAATGAGACGGCCGCCAAACCATCATCCACCGACCAAATTGCTCGTCCGGGGCTGCGGAATGATGAAGGGAACCGGACTTTCACAATGAGAGAATTGCTAAGTGAATTGAAAAGCGACGAAGATGATGCAGGCTCTCCCTACAGGTACCTTTTTTTTTTTTCCCCTGTCTTTTCCTTTTCGAGTTTCAATTGATCAAAAAACGTCTCTTTTTAATTCTATAATTGGAATTAGTGCGATTTCAATGTAGAAATCTCTGGATCTCTGGAAGTCTCCATTGGTTCGTCTCCTTAATTTCTCATATGGGAAATTATTAAGTTTCAACTGATCGTAAAATTAGGCTCTTTCTCTTATATCCTGAATGAAGAAGTTGGAGAATTTTACCATATGCAATTAAGGCGTACTCTTCCTTTTAAACTACGAGTTCATTTTTATTAGTTGCATGAGCAACTGATCTCCAATCGCGATCTTCCATTAGTCCTAAACTTGGAGTTCGTTAGAAATTTCGTTATCTAGATGTAATAAGAGATCTTTTTCTGTATTTGAATCCTTAAATTGGTTGCGGATTTCGAGTTTGGCATTAAGTTTAGTCTCACTTTAAGTCTAACTTGATGAAGGAATCCTTAGTTTCGGGATTCTTGCACTTTTGCAGTTAAGTTTATATTCTTTTTCATGTGCTGTCATTCATATAAAGCTTTCTTCATCTAGTTGGAATAAGCACGATATCATCTTGTTTCTGCTTATATTTCTCGTTTTTCTTCAGCTTGTAAAAGGTATTATTTTCTTTTCTTTGTTTGTATGTTCCAGTCAAGAAAGCACGCAAAAACAATCCTACCAAAACAATGCTGCGATGGAGTTGATCAATAGCGTTACAGGTGCTGATGAGGAGGGCAAGTCTCGCCAACGGATTCTTGTATATGCTGCCAGGAGGTACTGTCATCTTGTTTTCATACACATTTCAAACTTCACTTTCGTATTGAGCTTGATATGTTGTTGTCTTGGAGCCCTGATATTCCATAGAAGTGATTTTCAGTCGAATTTTGTAGGTATGCTTCTGCTCTAGAGAGAAACCCAGAAGATTATGATGCTCTTTACAACTGGGCGTTGGTTCTTCAGGTTTGAGATACTGATTCATTTTGATTATTATGTTAACATCATTCTGAATTATCATGTCCTTCTATTCTTATTTGGCTAGGACAGCCTGCATAAAATTGTTAATATAATTGTAGCCATCGTAAAATGTTGCAGATTGATCATATCATGGCTACACTGTTCTTATTTGGTTTGCAGGAAAGTGCTGATAATGTTAGTCCAGATTCTACTTCACCTTCTAAAGATGCCTTGCTAGAGGAGGCTTGTAAAAAGTATGATGAGGCAACTCGTCTTTGCCCAACACTTCATGATGTATGTATGCTTGTCTATATCCCTGATGATCCCCTTGCATTACTGTGGATATTTTATTTTTGTAAGTTCTGTTTCAATTGCCAAAGGCATGATGACTGCTCAGAATGCAGATGCCAGAGAAGAAAATGAATACACGAAAAGAGTGTAGAGCCATAAGTGCATATATATAAAAACAGAAATGAGAGTATGCTATACGTATTTTTGTGATTTTTATTCACATGACTTTGATGCAAGGTCATTACTTGACAGGCTTTCTACAACTGGGCAATAGCAATATCTGATCGAGCCAAAATGCGTGGTCGGACCAAGGAGGCTGAAGAGCTATGGGAGCAGGTTCTGACTATATAATTTTGGTATTTCGGTCATGCTAGACGTTTGTATGAAAAACACTAGCCTTTGTTGGAAAATCTAGGTGTCTTGTCATGAAAAACCCTTTCCTTGTGTGGATAAGATCTCATTTCCTGTTTATATTTCATGTTAATTGCATGCTGTTATATAATCTGTTTCAATAAGGCCAAAAACCACGGAAGTTGGTTTTGACTGGAATTTTGGTATATAGTTATTCTAGAATTAGTAAAGAAACACATTGTTTTCGTGGCAGTGCTCTGTAGAAATCCTTGGCCTTTTCTGTGAAATGTAATAAATAAAAACCTTGATCTGGAGTTTGGGAGAGCCTAATCTTATTGATATGGTGTTGCAGGCAACAAAAAACTATGAAAAAGCTGTCCAACTCAACTGGAATAGCCCCCAGGTATATTTGAAGTAATTGTTTCTTTTCGTCTTGTAATTCTGCTAACAATAATGACCCCATTTTTTATTTTTATTCTGCATGTTATTGATTAAAGGATGCTTAAATCTCTTTCAGGCGCTAAACAATTGGGGACTTGCTCTTCAGGTAAACTATGCTTCAGTGATGTGTAATGTTGATATTGTAATCAACTTCATTTATCCCCATATCTTTCAAATTTCAAGTATATTTCTATGGAGCCCGAGAATGCTATGCTTACTTTCATGTCTTATCATGTATTCTTTAGGAACTCAGTGCAATTGTTCCAGCACGAGAGAAGCAAAAAATTGTGAGGACTGCAATTAGTAAGGTACAAAAGTCATTTGGAGAAATCAGAGTACTAGGATGACTATAGGAACAAGCAACAAAGTAATTTGATATCTGATATGTCTTAAAAGAAGAATTTCTAGTTGCATTTTCTATTCTTATAATATCCTTTACTTCTAATGCAGTTTCGTGCAGCAATACAGTTGCAATTTGATTTCCATCGAGCAATATACAACCTTGGAACTGTTTTGGTAAGTTTGTTGGTTATTAGTAGTTCTAAGGCCGGATGCCATGATCCTAAGTCTCACCTATAATTATTTTTTTTGTGATATTAGATAATGACTTCGTTATGTAAACATTTCATACAAGTTAAGTGAAGCATAGATCCAAAATATCCGTTATTTTTAATTGCAGTATGGACTAGCTGAGGATACTGTACGAACTGGTACAACGAATCCAAAAGAAGTTTCCCCGAATGAGCTGTATAGCCAGTCTGCTATATATATTGCAGCCGCTCATGCATTGAAACCAAATTACTCGGTGAGATTGTGTTTTTTGGGCTACAGTGGTTTATTGACTAGATATAGTCTCACTTTCTGGGTATATAGGTGGCATAATTCTTGGCTGATGAAAATTTTGTAGCATAAGTTTTACAAGAAAGCTAATGTTATACTTCATCATTTTCTCCTAAATTTACACTTTCAGAGTTGTGCAATTTGACTTCCTAATTCCCATCTTAGTATTGTGGATATATTCTTATTTGGTGTTTTAAAACATACAGGTTTACAGCAGTGCCTTGAGGCTTGTTCGTTCAATGGTCAGTTTTTAATTGTTTAACAATATTTCTGAGGTTTATAAATTGATTGAATCCTCCGTAAGCAATGTTGAGTCATTAGCTATGAGAATGATCTCTCTCTTGCTCCTTTTTACTGGTTAATTAGTATTTTCATGGATTTTTTAATTTATAGGGGAATATTTTCAGGTATGGTCCATTAATTCCACATTTCTTTCTTGTCAGTGCATCAGTGCTGTTTTCAACTGTCAATTGTCACTCCACTTTAACTGAGTCCTTGAGCTAAATATAGAGAATTACATGCCTAATCCAATGTTTTCTAGAATAATATTCCTTTGGCTTGGATGTGAACCTGTTCAAGGATTGGCCAATCCATAACCCTCACAATATTCGTTTCTTTTTCTTCGCAACATAAGCATTGACACATAACTGTGAAAACCTTACCTCCTCAGAGTAGTGATCTTGTGTAAAAATCATAAGAAACATAATTTTATTAAAACATGTAATGGCAAGTAAATGCTTTCCTATTCTTTCACCCTCTTTTTTTTCTGAATTTGTCTGTGTGTTAGGGAAGATAGTTTTCCTCATTAGTTCATTGCATGCTTAAACGAGGCACTCACCTGGTGAAGAGAACCATTGAATGGTTACAATGCAAATGATTGTGGCAATCATCTTCTGTTTATACTCAATTGAATTATCTGGGCAAATTATTTTATATTATTGGTCTGACAGATATAAATTTTTGACAGCTACCTTTACCCCATCTTAAAGAGGGGTATCTGACTGCACCACCAGCAGGAAACACAATTGCACCTCATAGTGATTGGAAGAGAACAGAGTTCTTTTTGAATCATGAAGTGCTTCAGCAGGTAAAAAAACTGATTGGTTTTTTCATTGTCCCTGGTGAATAGATATCAAGTTTCATTTTCCTTTTTGCCTGAGATTGGGAATTCATCTCTTCAAACAATTTTTGATATTCTGAGGTTATGTTATTGCAAGTTTGTTTTGAAGGTGGAATGAATGCCAGAGTAAGAACAAATATATGTTTGTTGTAAGTGATTTTCATTTTAAAATCCAGATGTTATCTACGAAAGGAAAACTAATATAAATTGCTATACAAAAAATTAAGGTGTTTATGTATGTGTCTGTGAGAGAGAGATGGGGACAGGGTTTATCTGCTGCTCGTCTATGTCAGTTTTTTTTTTTTTTTAATGTATTGCCTTTTCTCTTTGGTTGCTTTGGTAATCACTCTAATCTGAGACTATTTAAAGGCTGCATCTGTTCGGACTTCCATTTTCTTTCTCAATGCCCTTCTCTTCTATTTCCAATTGAGCAGGTCATCAGAGTTGAGCAGAAACAGGTAACCCGAAGCCTCTCTGGCAGAACGGCGGATGTAGCAAATATAGACAAAAGGGCTATCAGGGTCGATATTCCAGAAATCATTTCTGTATCAGCATGCGCTGATCTCACTTTACCACCAGGTGCTGGCCTCTGCATTGATACTACACGAGGTCCACTTTTCTTGGTAAGTATCATGCTTTACATTTTTGTTCTAAAAGTTTTTTTTCTTAAATCTTAATGAAGGAATGATGACTTTCATACATATCGCAAACTTGACAATTATTAGCTAAATATGCCCATGTTTGTTGCATTTGGATGCTATTTTAGCAAAATATATGCAAGACAATCCAGCTTTAATGAGTATTGTCTGCTCTTCCCTTTAGGTTGCTGACTCATGGGAATCCCTAGATGGGTGGCTTGACGCTATCCGCTTAGTTTACACAATCTATGCGCGGGGTAAGACTGATGTTCTAGCGGGTATCATCACTGCCTAATTTATTTCTTATGTAATGAGCTTGCATTTTTCTTTTGTTGAGTTTATTTGCATCTGTCTTTGAATTTGGTTGGATCTATTTGACTTTTGTATATTATCAAAATTTTTGGAATGCTAATTTTTCTATCAAATTGTTTAATTGGTATCTATCGCAGCTGATGTCATATATATATATATATATATATATATATTTTTCCCACGAGGAAAATGCTAAATGTCAAGTTTAAGGGTTGATAGAAGTTGAGCCACTCTTTACTCCCCCATTTGATGCCAGTCCCTAATATTTTAGAATGCTATATGAATTAAAGGATGCTTCTGTTTTTATTTTTATTAAAAAAAATGTTTTTTCACCCTTTAATTTAATGAAAGAGCCAAAGCAGCGAAAACCTGAAGGCAACATCTGGGATGGGCTCATTACTGTTCTTTCACTAATGTTCGTTTATTTTGCTAAAAGATATTGGTAAATACACTGTCACAATTGCTGTGGGATCTTGTCCTCGGACGTTCCTTCCAACATTTTATTCTTCTTCTTCCTTGAACTTTTTACTAAGAAGGCAGGAATTTCATGCAAATGGGAGGATTAATTTTGGCCAAGGCAAGAATTGAAGCAGGGAGAATCCATAGCCCTTCTCCGCATATAAGTCCAGAAGCAACGGCTGGAACCATCAAGTCAGCCTTCTTTGTATTCAGCTTGTGCCAAACAGACACAACCAAAGTCCCCATACACATGTCAATCGCGAAATAGGCCCCAACCAGAAATGGCACCGCCATGGCCATTGGAAGTGGCATCCATTTCCCTATTTTATACGGTGAGAAATCCCTCACCAAATTCACCGCCACAGCAAAAGCGAAGAAGCCATAACAGAGTTGCAAGCAGTGCTGCGGCAGAGCTGAAAACCCTTGAACACCGAGAATTGCCATGTTTCGATAAATCAAGGCATAAGGAGCTTTGAATTCTCCATAGGGGTTCCCAACATCAAATGCCTTGTAGAAAAGGAAGAAGCTAAGCGGCGCTGTAACGCAGCCAATGGCCGTCCCAATCGCCTGGCTCAAGAACATTGCTCTCGGAGACGTAAGCGTGTAATGCGCCGTCTTGAAATCTTGCATCAAAATGCAAGCAACCGAAACAACAGATTTGATAAGACCACACCCGACAAGCCCTGCGACCACACCGTTTTCCTTGCCCGTTAATGCCGCCAACACAAAAAGGGCTACTTTCCCATAGTTATAGGCCATGTTAATGTCGGTGAGACCAGCTCCGTACGCATTGCAGAATGCCAGAGAGGGAGCAAGAATGTAAGATACAACCACATAATACCATTTGAGCTGAGGGAACATGATCGGGATCACAATAACAGACATGATAGAAAATACTACATATCCGACCACCCCTATCCACATGGGGATGGTTTGTCTGAGGAAAACTTCGTTTTGTTTTCGATCCTTGGCTGTCGTCTTCCGGTCATCCTCATCAGCTGCAATCAATGACAGTATATGCTTGTTAGTTACTCACTGTCAAAAGTTTCATTACATATAGAGCATTATTAAACTCCAACTTTTCCGCCCTGAAAGCTGAAGATGAGAATGGTGGTCAGTTACCTGTATTTCGGTTTTTGTCCTTCAATCTAGCATGGATACTAATAAGCGTGAAACACAATATCTTGAGGAAATTGTAGAGGCCATCACCAAGAATGAGAGCGACAGATACAAAAACCTGAGAAAATTACCAAGACATTATAGGCTATAGACATGATTCCGGACTACTCTGTTTGGGAAGAAAGGAGAAAGACAATTAGAGACCTTGTAGCCGTATAAACTCTTCATGCTGCTTTCTTGTAAATCCTCAGAAAACCATTGCCCTTTAAGCCGATTAATGAGTGGCCACATTATTCCATATGAGATCACGGCTCCAAAAAGCAAAGACAAGTTAACGAGGTGAGAACAGATCATTCCTGCCCCGACGTAGGTCAGGCTAAAATCAAAGAAGAATCTGCCAAGGAAAAAAAAAAAAAAAACCCAAGAAATGATTAGCCATATAAACAACAAGCAAGCAATAGAAAGAAGAAACGATATGATCTATAAACGTTTCAGAGGGAAAAAGGAGGTACGTCTGCTTCCACGCTTTCAGTCCGAAAGTAGGGAACTGTTTGAAACCACATTCTTCTTTCCCAGAGAAAAACCATTGGAAAAATCCCCACAAGAAACTGGCTGAAAAATACTTCAGGAATCCGCGCATCTGTTTCCTGCAATAATGATATGATCATATCATGTTTCGTAACTTCTTCATCTGGTTTGACACTTACATTTATATATATATAATGCTTACTTGGCCGACTTATCGCCTTGGCTATGGAAACCATTGATGAGAACTGCAGTTGCCAAGCCACTTGGATAAGTCAACTTGAGGTCCACTATCATGATCTGTAGAGAAGACCACCTCCATCAATAATAATAATAATAACCTCAAAAGTATCTTCTTACATGCTCCTGTCTTTAACGATTCTACAGTGACTCTTTCATCCGACTGTGTTTGGTTGATACTTTTTCTTTTTCATTTTTATAAAAAATAATATAATCTAAAATAAAATAAAAATAACATAAAACGAAAGATGAATAGTGCAAAAGTATTGTTAATTAAATTTTAATCAGTTATACTATATTGTCGTATTTATAAGCAAAATAATTTAAACATTAAGTTTATTTAATTTTAATCATTTTCATGAAAATAAATCTTGTGTTTAATATTTTTTAACTTTAAATTTTAATTAATTAAAAATGAATTACGTCATCTTTCAAAATTTTAGTATTTCTTATTATAATATAATGACAGTATTATAAATTATTCACGAAAAAGTTAATAAAAAAATCTTTTCAAAATTTGATGAAATAATTTACTGCAAATGTTCTTTCACTGTTGATCATTCGCTAAGAAAAGCTTACCTTTCTTAGAGGAATTAGGACAAAAAGACCAACAAAACAAACTACGAAAAGGAAGCCAGTCATCCAACCAAATCCTGGTTCTTTTACAGCGTTTGCAGAGTTCCCTTCAGTGTCCACTCCAGACAATTCATATGTCTTCCTGTTTAATCCCAAAAGATACGATGCAAATCCACCTGGAGACTCAACATAATTAAAAAAAAACAATATATAGTTGTAATGTTATGGGGCAAGAAATGAAACGAATTTGAAAAAAATGAAACAAAATTAACCTCTAACCTCCAACGGCTATGCTGTAACATGCAACTGCACATGTTTGAATCATGGTGTTCTCTTGTCTGGTAAAAGGTTTGGACATGAATCCAGCCTTCTGAACAACTTTCGTCCATGTCCGGATAAAAATGAAGGCAAGAAGAGCGGCGGAGACATTAAGATTGGGAACCCAACCAGTTGTGAGGTTCAGTTTCATGGCTATCACACTGTAAATGGTCCCAATCAGAATGCTTACTATGATTCCCCTGACAGAGATTTGCTTTGTCCATGGTTGTATCGTCCTCGAACCCTCTCTTTCTTCATTTACATCTTCTTCCAAGTTCTCTCTCTGGGAATCCTCTTTCGTATCTTTCACCTCTTCCATGCTCATTTGTCGAAATGTTGAATCTGAGAAATTCTGTAAAGGCTCGCTTTGTCAGCCAAATAAGAAATTTCTACTATCAATGAAGACTTGATAACAACAGAATATAGAAAACTGGAGTTGATGATTGATCACCATCAACAAAGGGTTGATTTGAAATCATTAGACAATAAAAACATGTTAATATATATATATATAGATCTCACCTGGTTATCCTTATACTTCTTTTATTTCTTATAGATTTGGTAGACGGACTAGAGACTTGTTAGATAGTGTCAAACAAGTTGTCCAATGGTTCTTTGTCAGCTTCTTGCAAAATATACTTAAAATCCTTCTCAATAAACCAGACACCATAAAACCTGTGCGGAGCTTTGTAGCCTTCTTCGGATATAATAGCAAGCAGCTAGGCAAAGATTCTTAAATCATATGGGATATAATGAAAAGTTGTTTTCCTCCACCTTTTCCCAAGCCTATAACTAGCGTTCATATATAATTAAATCATTTGCACCACCGAGAAATCCCATCCAACATTGAAAAATTTATTGTTATTCAGAGTCTACTTGGTTTCATTCGCTAGTCAAAGTGACAAAATAGTAATGATTTCTTGAGCAATAAGAGGAAAAGAACATAGAATAAAATGCTTGGTATATGAAACTATGTAGTGGTAGGCATTAGATTATAATACTTATAAAAGCTTTTAAACTTTGAAAGCTTCTTAACGAGCATTGGCTTGATTCGATGACCTTATCATTGACCCTCCCCTCTTTATTTTTAGACCATTGAGTTGGTTGTGATAGTGTTGTCGATAGGGGAGATTCCTTTTTTCCTTTTTCTTTTTCACAAGTGTTTAAACTTGATTTCTGGAAGATTGCTGACTTATGGCTATGTGGGTCACTCATTCATTAGAACTGAAAATTATAGAAATTATGTTCATGTTTAGGTCACAAAAGTAAGTGAAGTTCAATCTTTCTAACTTGTAATTATCGCCCACCTTCCACCCCACCCCCACCCAATTGATTTTTGTTAGTTTAACAAGCCATAAGATGGAATTCGAATAGGCTAATTTCCAGTACTTGATACGAGTATATTTATTTTTATTTTTATTTTTTTCTTATACTTGGAGGTTTTTGAAAGGGTTACACACCTATACCTTTATGCAACAATATTTTAAAAAAATAAAAACCGGAGCGACTTGGCTCAGATTTCTCGTGCTTTGTAGTGGTTCTTATCTTGTTAATGTTGACTCTGTTTTGCTGCAATGTTAATTTCGACTACTTCTGCAACATCCTAATATTAGCTATTATGTCTTTAATACTTTTTCTTGTTTATTAATTCCTTTTTTTTTTCCTCTAACATGTCCTCTCAAAATCATTCATGATAATGTGTACACAGATTGATAAAACTCTCAACAAATAATCACAACCAGGTATCTAATGTATGACACTGTATATTTTGGGTGCAGAAGTTTATAGTAATGTCTAATCACATGAAAGCGTTTTCCATTGGAGCATTTCGGTCAAAATCATAATCAAACAAAAATCGAAATTCTGATTGATAAAAATCCCATCTCTTTCAGCTCAAACTTCTACAGTTTTATGATCCTCCTTCATATGGACCAACCTAAGAGAAGAAAACTAGAACTTTGTTCCTTAGAAAGGTACATTTTCACCCTCAAACTTCACTCTCCTCCCTCACTCTCTTCTTCTATATCCCCTTTGATGTCTGCAACAGTCTTCTTTTTACAAACAAAGTCGTAACTTGGGATAAAGGATGGAGCTGTAGATGTTATGAGACCTATTAAACGTCACCCCCTAGCAACTTGATGAACCAATCGGACCAGACTCCAAGTCCAACAGTAACAGTCTATTTGCCATGACAATTTTCTAGCTAACGTATTTCATCTGTTAGATTCAAGGTCAGCATGCCTTATGGTTGTCTTCTTAATTTTTGAACAAATGAAAACATATTTAGCTAAAAGTCGCAGGATTCACTGCAAGTCTTTATTTGTTTATTTGCTCAAGAAAAGAGCCAAAAAAAAAAATGGAAATTCCATCGGAAAGCAAGGGGTATGAAGCCAGCCGAGTTAGATAACAAAGAACAAACAAACCAGACAAAACCTAATTAAATTCAACAAGAGATCTGGACAAACCATTTAAGCCCCACCATTTTATTGCATAACAATTCTACCTTCCAGATATTAAACTCGTGTGGTTAGGATTTAGGAACTGAAACAAAAGCGTGTTTTACCTTCTTTTTGCCTTCAAGTTAATCATCATGAAGGTCCAATGATTCAGTATTATTTACTATTAGTTATTTCTTCTTTTTCCTTCCAATCAATACTACTTATTCCATTGGGGAAAAATTTCTCATGTTACTTCCAATTAAATCTATCCGTTGTTATTTGTATTCTTTCCATACTTTTCATGTAGTAGAGAAAATATTTTTCCTATTATTATGTAGGATTCAACTCCAATAATTCCGCCACTTTTTTTGGACTTTTTTCTTTCTCTTTCCCACTTTAAAGCAATAATTGTTGGATATCATGAATATGTGTCTAATACCAATCTTTTTTAAGTTTTCATATATAAATATATATATATATATATATTTGAGTAATCATATCTTTATAAGGTTATATTTATATCAAAATATGTATCAGACATAGATGATAAATATTGATACTTCAAAAAACTAAAGAGTGAGAGTAATATAGGCAATAATAATCACTCAAATGTTAAGTGTAAGCAAAAGTTTCTTGCCACCTATGCCTATAAAACCAGTCTTATGATCAGAGAGTAATAACAAAAAGTTCCCTTAATTTCTTGATAAACATAATTTGGACGGTTGAAGTTCTTTATCTGATAAGAGATGGGCAAAAACAAAATAAAGGAAAGACAACAAATCAGGGATGTAAATGCTGCCATGGAAGGAGTAGGGTCTTTGTTTGAAAAGTAATGGTCTTGAGCTCACCACACGCATCACCTAAATTATGGTCACAGAACGTGCAACTGCTGGGAAAAAATACAAGGTATGGACACGCTTCATTGATTTTGAATTGGCCTTACGAAAGTTAAAATCCTATCAGTTTTTTGAAAGATTCTGGGCCGAAAAGTAAACTACAAAAATTGAAAGCAAAATAAAATGTCCCAATACATATCTGAATATTTCAGCCTCCTCATCTTTTAATGGTTTTAGTCAACGGTATCAGTTATTCTGCACTTCCTTATCAATAGTTTTGAAAAATTATTCGGTAGCCACATATATATATATATGTATATATATGTATGATAATTATCGAAATTTAACTTAATTAGTTTATGCAATGTGGAGTTTGAATTTTAACATCATTTGCAACCCTTTCTTATAAAGAAAAAGTCTAACCCCTTCAAATATGCTCAGGTTGGTCATGTGATTATCAGAATATGCTAAAAGTGATGTGAATTTCTCAATCTTTTTACATTTCAAAGCAATACATATAACAGTTAAGAACCTATAGTTTTATTCCAAACAGCCATAGTTAGGGGCTTAGGGAAGAGAAGACAAATCTCATGTGCGTACACTTTTGTTTATGACTTTTTGATTGGCAGATGCCATTACATAGATTTTCTTGGGGCAATATGCAAATATGTTACCCGACAATTTCATGTGTATTTAAGAATCCATAGTGGAATTGTAATAGAAAATTAGAAAAGTTTGGAGGAAGGGAATGCATATGTCATCGCATATCGGACAATATATAGAAAAGTAAAAGAAGATATTTGTACCCAAAATGAAAAAGTACCCTTTTTAAATTTGTGCCTAACATTTTTCTTTTTGGTTCCTTGGAGGAATATATAATAATATCAATATTTTCTATATATATATTAAACTTTTACTATAATTTTGATGACTTTCATAATAGGTTTGATAGCTTTAAAACATTTATATAACTTTTGGGTAATCTTTGATATAATTATTGCAACCTTTTGGTATAAGTTTTGAAAATTTTTATAAAATTTTTAATAAATTTTGTGATAGTTTTGATAACAAATTTAGTAGTTCTAATAATTTTACTACATAACAATTGTAATAATTTTGGCAATTTTTATATGGTTTTAATAATTTTTGATATGATTTTCATAATTTTTTATATGACTTTTGTAATCTTTTATAATTTTGATAACTTTTTATATAAAATTGATAACATTTTATGTAATTTTAGTAACTTTTGATATAAGTTTTCGTGTAACCGTTGATATGATCCAGATAATTTTTTTTGGTAACTTCTGATTTGATAACAATTAATATTAGTTTGATAAATTTTAAAATAATTTGGAAACATTTAATATAATATTGCAATAATTTTAATAACAATTTTAATAGTTTCTCGTAACATTTGATACAATTTTAATAACATTTTAATAATATGGGTGTCATTTGATATTATTTTACACCCAAATTTATAAAAAAAATCGTCTAATATATAGATTTAGCAAAAAAAATCTAATAACATATTATATATATTCAAGTAAATAATATTAATTTATTAAACTATTCACGTATAAAATAGGTGTAGAATCGTTAAAAATATTCAAAATCTTACATAAAAACTCTTTCCTCTTGCTTGAGCTTGAGGACCAATCTAGTCACCTCAATGCTCCAAATTGCAGATGAAAACAAAATTTTTTTTTTGCATATTTCAACACTTCAATTATTTCATATGCCGTCACAAATTTCCTACCATGCTATCCTTCTTTGCAATGGTTGAAATTTGGATCAAACGACAAACATATATATATATATATCTATCTATCATTATCTCCCGACGCAAATTAATAAAGCGAAGAAGAAGTATGAATTTGAAAAAAAAAAATGGTTGAAGTAAAGTGTTTTTTATCAGAATTTCCTCAGAAGTTGTCATATTAAGCCACTAATTTTCATTTTCCACAACATATGATTTGAAAAAGATCTATAGCATGATGATATCACTATATTTACCATTATTGTTATAGTTTATTTAATATTGTGGCATCAAAATTCTATGTAAGAAAGCAAGACTACTTGTAAATAATTTAGAAACTGAGTCAATCAAGTGATGATCATGATTGTCTACTTCTTAATCATTTACAAGTGACTTCGATGGTTTTTATTTTTATTTTTAAACGGCAGTTTAAGTGAAAATGAAAATACTGTTGATGGAAGAAATTGAATTTTAAATTTATTAAATATTAATTTTTAAAGCTATAATTTGTGCTTTGAATAACACAAATAGACAATTCGAAGACGTATAAATTTATCTCACTACATCGTAAAATGCTGAAGCAACATGATATGACTGAGCTAAATTTGAAAGCTGTGCGTGCAAGCCAATATGTTTGACAATTCTCTTCTTATCCATTCATCCATCTATCCTGTTATAGATGAAAAGATTAAACTCCATTCACAATAACAATACATTGATGCATGATTTCTCTAATATATCAATTCTTAATTTCCCATTTTTTAAGTATCAAGCAAATTGATTGAGTATTAGTTCAGTTAATATAATATTGTTATAAATTCTTAAAATTATAAGTTTAGTTTAGATACATAATATTTTTTTTCAAATAAATTAATTATATAAAGATTAAAGATATATTAAAAATATATAAAAAAAAATATTATTAAAAAGTAGTAAGCAAGTCTTTTTTTTGGGGGGGGGGGGAGGGGGGGTTAACTTTGCCAACTTGCCAAGATTTGCCATTTCTAGGCCCCAATATGCTCCTTCCTGGGCTTAGGAGTCCAAGCCCTTCGATCAAGCCTTCCTTGCAAGCAAGCAAGGCTCCTTTATAAGCCCAGCACCATAGTGAGAAAACCAATGCTCAGTTGACGAGCGAAAGCCTTCATATCTGCAACGTTTTACTTACAGAATAATGAATTTTGACTGCTGGAAAGTTGAAATATATGATCAAATGAGTACGCTACCAGAGGTTTATTTAATTAAATTTTCAGCCTCCATTTGTATTTCATGATTGTATATAATAAGATGCTTTCAATTAAGATCCGATTTTGGTTCTTTGATACTCGATTCATCTTTTAATTTCCATCGCAAAACCTTCCTGCTTGCTTCTAGAAATGGAACCCCATCTTTAAAAGAGAAAAAAAAAAAAAAAACTATCTTGCGGACTATAGCTTTGGGTCACAATTACATTCAAAGTATTATCCTTTTTTTGACTTACAATTTGCAAAGTATTGTCACACTTAATCCTCCTCAAATTTGAATCTAAACTTTAAAAAGAATTATTTATCAATCACATTGTATATACTTGCCTTTTGTAACATACATTAAAGTGTGAAATTTTATCTCCAAATTTAAAGAAAAAATAAATAAATAAAATAAATGATAATGATAGATAAATACAATTTTACAACTTTAAATATTTCTTAACAAAAATAAATTTATAATTAATATGCGTAACATTAATGGGTTCTTAAAGGTACAAATTTAATTCATTCAATCACCTTTATGGTAAATTTCGAACATTATAAGTTGAAAATCGGATTATTCCGTTTTTTGTGTATATTAATTTATAATTCAATTTGTTCAACCGGATGGGAGGAAACAGCCGAGGCCAGGATCTCAATCGTTGTCAACCCCATGAGTTGTCACCCTTCCCAAAAATGTTAGACGCTCGAGATTTTTAGCTCTTTGTGCAAACCCCCGCAAGCAACAAATAGTGAGTGGCGGTGCGCCCATACTCTTCGGTCCACGGCTTATGTTAGCGGCGGCGACCATCTAACCATGATCTGCTTCTGCCTATCTCAACCATCTTCCTCTTCATTTTCTTTCAAGCCCTCTTTCACATCCTCTTCAATACCCAAATTTAAACCAGTCTTTCATCACCTTACCAAAGCCCACAAAAAGGTGAAAATTTCTTTTTTTAACTTTTCTTTTGTTGTTGTTTTTTTTTGGTTGCTGATTGTGGATTGTTACAGAAGAAGATTAAGAGGGGAATATGCAGGGCGGAGTTTTCGCCGGATGCGCCTCTCGCTGCCGCAATCGGCGCTTGTATGCTGAGTTCACTGCTTCTTCCTCCCGCCGATACGAGAGAGGAAGATGGTGATAATTCGATTATTGATGCAGGGGATACGAGGTTTGCGGCCATGGGAATTATCAGCTTTATCCCTTACTTCAATTGGCTGGTTAGACATTGAAATTCTGACTTCCTTTGGAAGGGGGGAGAGGGGCTTCGTGTTAAATTCGTAACTTTTCTTTTGTCTTTTGTTTTGATAGAGCTGGGTTTTTGCTTGGCTTGATACTGGGAAGCGGCGGTACGCCGTGTATTCTATTGTATACTTGGCTCCTTACATCAGGTACCACTTTTACGGTTGGTCAGCAATCACTTCCTAGTGCCAATTAAATTACCACATTGGAAATTTGGGGAAAAAAAAATCCAATATTTTATCTTTGGAATGCTTATCTTGCTTTAGTTTGAGAGCTGCGAGGATGTCAAAACTTGGGTCTAATGGAGACGGTGCAAACTTCACTGTCTTCAAATTTTCATCTTGATAAACTTAAAGGTTTTAATATCTCTGTTGGAAAATGATTTGTGTGTGATAATAAAAGTATTGAGCTGACAAATTTAAGTGCAAGACTCTACCTTGGTACTTGGGAGTCGACCCTTTATCTTCATGAAATTTGAGAGAGGTTAGGATTGTTTCCCGAGTCCTTTTCCCAGGAAGGAGTGCCTTGCTCAGGAACTTTTCTGGGTGATGATGAATGTTTAATCATGTTTTTGACAAAGTATAATCTTGGTCGTATTTCCAATCTCATGGTGATTATGTTCCTTGGTCTTTTGTCTACATCCGCGAAGGACAATGAACTAAAATGCTTGTAATTCGTTGACTTGTTGTGCCTCTTTCTATGAGGTTTCATGTTTTAATGCTTAGTATTTTCTATTTTTTTTGAATTTTCTAAACTCAAATAGGGCCATCAAGTGTCTGCTTCTTTTTTTCTTTTCATCATAACTTATAGCTTTTTTCAAGCTTCAATAGGTGAATTTTGTTGTTTGTTTAATAAGTACTTTCCTCCTAATGTATATTCATTTAGGTACTTGCTTGGTTGCTGTCAAGTTCTGGGGCTTCTTTAAAACCTGTTTTTCTTATTTTCATAATTACAACCGTCTTTTGGTTATAATGAGATCTCTCCCTTTGCATCATTTATGTATCTCAACTGAATATGCTTCTAATGCTGTATTTGTGGGGGAATAATGAGAGCGTAAAATATGCTTCTAAATTGAAACAATGGGGTACTTTTGTGTTTTCCTCAAACTTTAGATTCTTTTGGTTAAAATGTAACTTGACAGGATGTGTGAATTTAATTATGCAGTTTTTTCTCTGATTTAACAGGTCAAATTTGTCCCTTTCCCCAGAAGATAGCTGGCTTCCTATTGCTAGCATATTACTTTGCATTGTTCATGTCCAGGTACAAAATTTATTCAAGATCATTACATAATTATGTTGTAAATATATCATGGTATCCCAGAATTCCACATTAAAGTCTCGTCCGGTGGTGCTTTATTTATGAATGATATATGCTTACCTTTGGTGATAGGGAACCTCTGAACATCACTGTTCTTTTAGTTTATGGTTATCGGTTATGACTTAAGATGCGACTTTCGAGTATATACTGGAAGTTGTGCACAACTGTACAGCATTGTGACTTCCATTGCTTGGTGTTGCAGCTGGAAGCAAGCATAAAAAATGGTGATCTTCAAGGATTTCAAATTTTTAGTGAGGCTGCTAAGCATCTTTCATCAAGAAGTAGTGAGGTAAGATGAACATTTCAAAGGCCTCAATTCCTTAGGTATCAGGGTCTTCAAACCCTTGAGAAAATTTTTTATCCTGTTTGAATATCTGCTTTTATATCTGATAGAAGTGTTGTACTTTTAATGTCAGGTGAGAAAAGAAGAATATAGGAATTTACCTGATGCTGAAGAACAGTCAAGAAATGAGATCCCGCATCGGGGAATTCCTAGAACGCCCATGCAGCACCGTGAACGGTTGAATGAAGACTGGGATGATGATGATGATGGAAGAAGTGAACACTAGAATGACAGGCATCATCATAACTCAGCTTGCTTGATTGTAATATTTGGATTTGCATCGAATGCTTTTGTTTTTGATGCTGATGATATCCAAAACATGCAAAACATGGCTTCAGAAAAAGAGGCAAAGATTGGTGTAGACAGAAAAGAGGAAGGAGGGTTTCCATGGTTGATATATTTAACGTGGAACTAAAACAAGCTCGTTACTGCTTTATTGTTTCTTTTGAACGACCTTTTTACATAATTTACTTTAATATTTCCATGGTTTGTGTTGGACTTCATCATGTCTAAATAATAAATGTGATAAATTTTTAGAAAAATTTCCTAATTATTTAATGGAAATTGGAAAAGTTGGAAAAATGGGGGGAATTGGAAGTTAAAAGCATGTGGGGAATTAGAAGAGGATGGTTTAACTAGAAGCTTTTCAACTTGCCCATCAAATGAAATATGATCTTGGTGAGGTATGTACTTGGAATTTTTCCCATCAAAATGTTTATGCTTGCTTACGTTTGATTTGGTTTAAAATATAAATTTTAAATTTTGTTTAAATTCGATTATATTTATAGATGATAGATTAAACCATTTTAGGTTTGTCATATTTATATATTTTTTTTATCTTCCTAAAATATTTTGTTAAAATTTAATTTAATTTTTAATAATTTAACCTTTTTAATTTATTAAAATTTAAAATAGAGATTATTTAACATAAACTTTTATATTTATTCTTTGTAAGCTTTAAATTAAATAACATATATTATATTAAAAATTGGGTTTGGTTATTTTAAATATTAAAAATCAAGGTTTGGTTATTTTTAAACTGTTTTATTTTTTTTTTACTTAAATTTATTTTTTAAACTTGTATTTTTATCCAAATTTTAAGATTGAGCTTTCGAACATAAAACTTCCAACCCATGTCTCCCTTTATTTCCCATAAATGTCTTTACGAGTTACAGTTAAATCACGGTTTAAAAAATTTTAAAATTTTTATTTAGATTTATTTTTATTTTGATTAATATTTATATATTTTATAATTAAATTTAAATAAAAATATATTATTTTAATATAAAATACTGTTTTTTAACTGATTCTCAATATGACAAACACAAATCAAAATAATCTGTCGGGCCGGGCGGGCTCCCGACCCATAAACAGGTCTTACTTCGTACGTCTTTTACCTACCCACATATGTACTACAACTTTTGATAATTTTTTAATGGTTTCTTTGTTAAACCCAAAGTCCCCACCACAGCACATGGGCACCCTCACCTACATAACCGCCGCCACCGCCGCCACCCACAAAATTTCCTTTAGAAAACCTCTTCATTTACTTTCCTCCAAATTTCTTTCCTTTCCCTCTTTCAAGCCTTCCATTTCCTCACTCAAACCCTTAAGCCCCAACAAATT
>JBBYHL010000009.1:5227917-5241204 GCA_038381835.1 Adansonia madagascariensis | reverse complement strand
TTCTATTTAAATTTTGATGTCATTTTTGATAAAACATTCCCATATCCCTTGTTCCACAATCCTCCAAGTTCCAACCTTACAATCCCATTTTGAACACAGCTGGGAATGACCATCCACAACTTGGCCATGTGACCAGTAATACATTATAAGCCATATGATTGAGTCCTTCCCCATTCTACCCTCCAAAATCCCATATTTCCTTTTTTATCCCCAAGTCTTCTCAGGACTGACTGATGCGAAGGGAAAAAAATGGTCCAACACAATGTCAATAAATCATCCTTGAAGTATGATAACATTTTCAAGCCTCACCGATACATTGCAGTTAAAGCTGATTTCCTCTAAGATATCGAATTCATCAAGTTTTTTATCAACCATCCCATTTAAAATTGAAAAGAAACTTTCAAGAGGGTATTTAGGTAAATTACTCTGCAACATTCTCTTTTGGCTCCACCAGTCTCTGTTTAGAAGCTGAGCCTGAGGCCAATAAGATTTAACTTTCTTCATAGTCCTTGAGAAAGTGTCCTAACTCACTCCCTGAATTTGAGAAAGAGAATTTAAAAGAGTGAGAGAAACAGGCAAAGAAGATGGCCAATCTTAGAAGTCTTACAAATCATTTCTTGGGTGTTTTTCAGTTTCTTTTGTTAGTGCAAAGCGAAGTCCTATGCTATCAGTACAAGGTTGGAGATTTAGATGCTTGGGGTATTCCAACATCAGCGAATCCCCAGGCATATGCCAAATGGTCCAAAAACCATTCCTTTAAGATTGGAGACTCTCTCTGTAAGTTTTTTTTTTATTTTATTTTTTGATCCATTATTATCTCTTTCTTTCTCTGTTTCCATTTTAGTTTCTTCTTCTGATTCTCATTTTTGGGCTGTTTATTTTTTCACTTTGCAGTGTTCTTATATCCACCAAGTCAAGATTCAGTTGTTCAAGTGACCGAACAATCTTACAACAGTTGTAACCTCAAAGATCCAATCCTGTACATGAACAATGGCAACTCCCTGTTTAACATCACGAAACCTGGAGAGTATTTCTTCACCAGTGGGGAACCTGGTCACTGTGAAAAGAAACAGAAGCTATACATCGCCTTGCTTTCAGGGAATGGCTCCGCATTTGCTCCCTCTTATGGTCCGTCTGCATTACCTGAAACTGCTGCATCTTCACCATCTTACCCCACCGTCTTCGGCACAATCCCTCAAGGTCAAGGGTCTTCTTCTTCTTCGCCCTCCCTGGGATTCCCACTCTTCATTACAGCTGTTATTGCATCAGCCACATGGGCAATCATCAATGCCATGATGTGAAGGGCAGTGCCAAATTGTCAAAACCATTTCATTTGCCATTTTATTCATTTATTTATCTTTCGTTCAAATGTTGGTTCTAGAATCTGGTCTATTGGTTCATATTATAATTCCTCGGATTTGTAATTCTTTTCGGTGATCAAATCAAACTTAAATGAGAATATGAATAGTGAAATGGGAGAGTTGCATTGCAGAGTCTTGTATAATAGCTCTTTGCGTTTGTCTTTTACCTCTACGTGTATAATTTATTCATCCATTTAGATCTACAGACAGGAAGAATCTATGAGCTTGGAAAAAAGAGATCAGACATCTTTCTTTTGATGTTTTCTAAGAAAAATGAAAGAGGGCAAAACCCACTTTAGCGGTTAAAATACTTCAAGTCTTCAATGCTCAACTTCAAAAGTATAGATCCGAGAGAAACGCAGCCTGAAATTATGGCTTTGTGGATTGTGAGACATCATCGACATAACCTTTTTCAGTTCCATTAAATTATGTTTTAATTGCCAGCTGGTTATGATTCTTTGCCAATACAACACCGACAGCGCCTTGTCTATTTGGCTCAGTGTGTCACTTTCACAAATTCTGAACTTTAGCACCGATTCAGTCAGATTGAAATATACAAGTTAGAATCCCAATTTCATCAGTAAAGCCCAACGATATAGATTCATTCGTAATTACTACAACCTTTGCAGTGTTTCAGTATGAACCGTTTGAGGCCAGGATTTAATGGGTTTAATGGCTTTTCAGCTGGCCATATTAGTGTCTACAGCCATTGCCGTTTCTTCAGGAGCGTGGTCTGCATCTGGACCATTACTCCTTGTTACTTCGGCCTTCAGTGCGGACATCTTGAAAACCCACACGTATTTAGTATAACAAGAAAAAAAAAAGAATCTAAGCAAGGCCAATGCCCATCCACGTTTTCTCCTGATTTGCTCATTTTTTTAAGATCATTATAATAATCAAATTACGGAGTTGATCGGTGATCTTATTGTAGACATGAAAATAATCAAAACCCGTCCTTTGATAGTTAAAAAGTCCTAGAGTTTTAATGGACATGAAAAATGAAAATATAATGGAAACTACAGATTGGTAATTTGCCACGCAGTCCCATGTCGATGTCCGTGATTATTTTGATTCTTGTAAGTTGTAATCTGCAGCCGCTACTTCCTGTTTATAGAGAAGTAAAAATTACATTTTCAAATCATGAAATAGCTTAATATGTTATCTTAAGAGCCTCTATCAGGTTTACGTGCCAAATGGCTTTGATGTCATTACAAGTAAAAATATCACTTTAAGTGATGAGCTGTAAGTGATTATTTGTAGTTGGCAATTTATTATGTGTGCCAGAAAGAAAGTTGTCATGTTTGAGATTTGAAGCTGTTTTATAGATATTTAGCCAATTTTAATGTTCGACATAGAGACTGACTTGTTCAAATATTAATGTATATTTGTTCTAAAATATATAAAAAAAAGAGCAATTATCCAGCTCACAATTTCTGTGATTATTTATGATTAAACCTCTACTTTAGTAATACAAGTGACATTGATTCAATGTATGGGGACATACATACTAAGCATAAGGCTTACAATATTTTGACCAAGACTCTTAAGAGCGTTTACGGCCTGACCTTTTATCCCAACAAAAGCGCAAAGGCCATGTGCATTAACTCTATCCACAAGAATCTGGTTTTAACTGGTTCTAGCTTCTATTTTGATCCTAACGAGGGTCCAAAAGCTTCTGGCTAGGGGGTTCCACAATTTAACTGGTTCTAACCTTCTAGGCATCATCACTTTGAATGATGCAGCAAAAAGATTTCAAAGATTGGAGATGAAAATTGGAGTCAAGGTCTCAATGGACTAAAATCCCAGATTTATACAAATATTTATCAAAAAACCAAATAATGAAATCTGTCAAGATTTTTTTCTTTCTTCCTTTTTTTTTTTTTAATACAATGCAACAGCAAAAACAATAACAACAACGAAAAAGAGAAAGCAACTATGACAAGCAAAGGGAAGCTGAGAAACCTTAATCGCAGGCAAGGAAAATCTTGTCCATTACATAACAGATACTTTCTTCTTTGTAATCCACCTCTTTTTGGCGTTTTCCATTGCTTCTTCTTTCAACCTCATGAGCTCTTGGAAACACTGGTGATACTGTGAATCAATGGCATCGAGCTCCAACTTCAGCTCCTCAAACCTATCCTTGTCTGCCAAGGATAGAGAGCAGATGCTTGACAAGCTCATATCTTGTGATGCAAAAGAACAAGAATCCATTAAGGATGTAACAGAGTTCTTTGCGGAGTTGTTTATCACGACAGATTCCCCAAGGTTTTCCTCATCACTGGCCTCTTTATGCCCCAGATGATTACAAGCCCCCATATCTAAACCAAAATCATATGTGCTTAAAGCTTCATGGCACTCACCATAACTGTAGTCAGAAGATCCTGTTGGTTTGTTATTACTCCCATATGAGGCCACCATTCCATCAGATTCAGCTGATATATCGGAACTGAGAAATTCTTGGGTGTCTTCACATTTCGCAGCAGCCAACTCCAAGAAAACTCGTTGCTCGCCGACTGTCTTAACAGTGACACGACTCAGGCAGCGTATGCCATCTTGTATACGCGAAATGCTCCCAAATGAAGGTTTCCAGCTGGGTACAACCTCCAAGATCATAGTATCAATCAACTCTGCAATGACAGTCACATCTTCTTTTGACAAGTCAAGTTGTTCAACCATCTCCTCAGCGATTGAAATAGCAGTATCAGAATCTAAATAAAATGAAAAGTGGATATTCCTTGCTCTACCTGTTAAAAGACACACCATGGTGCATAATTTTTTTCCTTTTTTTTTTAATAACATAAAGAATAAAGACATTTTCTACAGCGGATTCACTTACCACATTGATCAGCAATGCGCAAGTTCAATGAAATTGTCTTATCATCATCATTTTCCTCCCCTTTTAACCTGAATTCATTATTCTCTGTGAAACACTGTAGCTCAAGAGTTGAGAACCGAGGAGTTTCTTTGATGCTTTCTGTAGAAGAATTAGCCAGAAGCTTTTTGCAGTTAGGATCTATGTCCATTGGATGAGGTTCAGACTGGATCAAGTTTACTAATTTGGGCATAACATTTGGAAACTGCAGTGGACCACTGAGAACTTCCTTGAAAGTTTCAGTCAAAAGGAATGGATCTTTCAAGAGCTCCACAGCTGGCAATCGCATCGATGCTGGAAGAAGACATTTCTCAATAAACTGCTTAACTTGGGGATCATTCACTTTATCAAGGGAAGCAGGTTTAATACCCTGCAGGGAATGAAGTTGAGAGAGTTTAAACAACCACTTAAAAGAGAATTCCGGTACATGTGAAGAATTGGAGCCAGTTGTCAACTTACAGAGGTAACTTTCTTATATATTTGTGCTGGATTTTTGCATTCATTATATGGATATTCACAAGTAACCATCTCCAATATGCACAGACCAAAAGAATATATATCAACAAGTTCATTATATTCTTCATCGTAAAGCTCTGGAGCCATGAATTCAGGAGTACCTGCAGAGACAAGAAAGCATTAGAAGTTTCAAACAAAATGGTTTATCTGAAGTCACAGCATTACTTATTTTTAAGAAAATCAAGTACCGATTACACTCTGAGCAGTGGGCTGCTGCATGACAGTTGCCAACCCAAGATCTCCAATCTTGACTTCCCCGTTATTTCCATTTACAAATATATTATCACATTTTAAATCTCTATGAATGATCGGAGGATTATGACCATGCAGATAGTGTAAACCTCTAAGAATCTGCCGTGCCCAGTTCTTGATGGCTTTCAAATCAACATTCTTATGCTTCTTACGGTATCTAAAAGGTGAAAGCAAATCTCAGTAAGTCATAAATGAATGAAAAAGCCAAGCAGAAAAGAAGTTCAAGGAACTCACTGCCTCAAACTCCCAGAAGTAAACAACTCTGTTATCATGTTGATGGTCTTGTTCTTATCATCCACCCAGGAGTAGTAGAACTTCATAATATTTTCATGTTTCAATGACTTCAACAGGTGAACCTCTGAATATAATCTTTCCAGCTGTTCAGGCGTCTGCAATACATCTTCGATATTGACTTGGTTCCATGCAACCTCTATTCCATCAGCTTCATCAAACCCCTTGTAACTACAAATAACAATGTAACAGCCAAAATGGAAGAAACAATCAAAACCACATGCTTATCAAATTTAACCAAATTTAAAGAAGATAGGTTTTGAAGCCATACACAGTCTTGAATGCTCCCTTCCCGAGGATCTCATCATACTGAACGAATAAAAACAAAACAAACCAAAAGAATTGTATCATCAAATCCAAAAGAGCCAAAAATTTAAATTCTAATAAAGAAAAAAAATATTCAAGGAAAATGTAAGACTTCAAGCATAAGTTGACAACAATGGTATTCCGGTTGACCATACATATGTATTAAGCTTAATTTTGTTAAGGCATTATTAATAATCAAATTTTGTCATGTTCAGTAAAATAGAAATAGGAAAAGCAATAATTTCACCTTGTAACAAAAAGTAGGGAAAAAAAAGGACTTACCAGAGCTCTGAAAAGAGATAAAGGAGAAATATTTCTAAACTTAATAATTTAGTCGAAATTAAGGACAATCAATGTGGTTAAATTCTGGTCAATTGAGTGCATTACTCAAACTTAACGCTGTTTGGTTGCTAAGAAAATAGATGAAAATATTACCTTGATTGCAGTTTATCAAAATTTATATTAACTTAAGCCTAAACAGCAAGCCGCATTAAATTATTCTGTAAAAGTTCCAAATTTTCCATCAGAATTCGAGAATTAGATGTCATTATTGCTTTCCTCCATGTTTCTTGGCAACCAAACAGATACTAGGTAAACCTAGCAATTTAAACCGCATAAAAATATATTAAAAAAAAACGAAAACTGTACCCGAACGTATCGACCCGACGGATCTTTCTCAGCGAAATCACAATCATCAGCCGCCTCCATTTTTTATGCAGAAAGAACTAACCGACGCAACAACCACAAAACCCGATCGAAATTTCCGACAAAAAACAGCCAAAAGAAAATCCACAAAAGAAAAGAGAAAGAGAAAGAGAAAGAAATTTTTTTAAAAAAAGGCAGAAAACGCTATTAGAGGTCAATTTTGACCCCGATCGGAAGCGAAGAAGACGAGGAAAGAATCTGTTGTTTTTCAGAGAATGCCTCAGAAGCTATCGAGTACGAATCGATTGCCGAACGGAATCGGAATCGACATCGTAAGGCCACGATCAAACCCATATCTTCCACCGGTTCCCGATATTCCAATTCCACACGGTTCTTTCTTCCTTGATTCGATTTTCCCTTCATTTTTATACCAATCCCAAATTCTCCCCCCATACTGCTATCCGCATTTTATTTTTCCCCCCTTTTTTTACCCCTTTCCAAGTTTCTCAGTATTTGTGAAATTCTGAGACAGCAAGAATTCTAAAATCACTGAAAATTCGTAGAGGAAAGGTTATAAAAAAAAAAGTACAGAGATTATATGGGATTAGGGCAGCTTAACAAGCATTTAAAAAAGAAAGATCATTTTTATATAAAGTATAAACCCAGCTTAGTGGGGGTGGGGGAGAACTACACGAGCAGATTCAGGAGCGTGTGATTGAAGTTAGGAGTTTTTGAAAAGGATTCTACCGACTTTCACGGGCTAGGTAACTGCCGTGTCAATTGCTTATATTTACTAGCGTGATTAAATTTGATTCATTGTTTGATTTTATTATAAAAAATTCTCATTTTTTTTAGGTACCATTTATTTGATTTTTTTGTTATTTATACATAAATTTTTATTAATTTTTCTTGCTAATAGATTATATTATTTTATTAGAGTTTAAAATTTAAATGATGAATTACTTTAAGTTAGATTTGTTCAAATATTAGATTATTTATCTAAATTTAAAAATTTATTAAAAAATTTAGATAAAAATCTTAAGCTTAAAAAAAGGGATTGAATAAAAAAATAAAATTTTTTTAAAAATCTTGATCTTTATTATAAAATTCCTATAAAATAAATTAAAAAAATATTAAAAAATAAAAAATATAATATTAAATCAGTTTTAATAGATTTAAACTATATAAAATGTTTGGATTAGAAAATCCTTATATTTTAAGTTAAATTAAACTTGAACAAATTTATAAGATATCGATTTATTTTAAATCATACTTAAATGCTAATATCAAATATTTTTTGTTAGATTAAAAAAATGATTGGTTTTAAAACTATTTTTATCTTCAATTTTAAGTGTTAAATGTTTTTGAAAAATTAAAACAAAAAAAAAAACTTTATCTTCGACAGTTCAAACAATTGAAATATCTAGGGCTAATGACCAAATTCAAAGTATTCAATTTCAATTTTGATGGCGGTGCATTTCGGATTTCTTTAATGATTCAATGAAAGTAACTTAAAGAGCCCGTGCAACGGTGAGGATGTTGGAAGCGCGTGGGGTAAAGAAAGCATAAAGTTGGCAAAAGAAAAAAAAGGAAACGATGCGGCTCCGGCGGTGTGCTCCACTACTTGCAGATGACAGCTTGTATGTCTCGTTTGGAAGGGTATTAACATTAATTTCGTTAAATTAAAAATAACATAATGATGATATTAGTTTAAATTAACAAGTGCTTACACAATATAAAGTAACAAAGGAGATGAAATAATAAAAATAAATTGATTATTAAAAATATTATTTTAAGAGTATATTATTAAATTATTTTTATGTACATTTTAATATAAATTTTATTTTTAATATATATTTATTTGTAATTTATTTAAAATTTTTAATTAATTAATATAATTAATTATATAAATTATTTATTATATTAAATGAGTAAATCATTTAAAAATATTTGTTAAAAATTGAAAATTAAAAAAATAAAAATAAATTTTTAAATAAAATTAATTAATAAAATAAAAAAGTTGTTGAAAAAAAAAGAACAGGTTAAAAGCGTGACTCTTATGCAATGGCAACGTCCAATTGATCATCGAACCTTTTTTCTTTCAATCCCAAACTTGAAGTACAATGCATTTAACTGCGTCGAAATACATTCCCAATACACCTAATAATACTGTTGCAAGATAAAAATCCTCTTGTACAAACTTCGAACTGCATCCACTTTCATGCAGTGCAATCCAAGTGGCACCCCAAATCTTTCTTGCTTTGACTGCTTGCTTGTTGTCGATTATGGTCAACACTCATATTTTCCAACTAAACCAAGAACTCTCTCTCCCTTAAAAAGAATAAATAAAGCTCGATTTCATCCTGTATTTTTTTTCTGAAATTTGTACTTACGTAATTTAATCGTTAAAAAAAATTAACGTTGTTAAAAAATAAATATTTTTATATTTAAAATATAACTATATAATATTATGATAAACGAAATAAAAACTTATATATAAATGTTAACATGAAAATTTAAGTACTAACAAATAAAAACACGAGTAGAAACAAAATTCATAAAAAAAAAAAAAATAAACAATAACCGTAGAGGAGGACAGAAAAAAAAAGGACTAATTTATGCCTAATAAATTATATTCGACAGCTTTGACCTCGGATATAAATAATACCAGTAATAAAAGCTCTAAATTAGTGATGAGACATGTCCGCCGGGCTCAGAATTGCAGCGAATTTGGAACCCACTTACCTGAAGAACAAATATTGGACTAATTTTTAACACAGCCCAATTCAACTGATTCAAGAGCAGCATGCATCACATACTTGTCAGATACAACTTTTCTTTTTCATACAATAATAACATTTGACATGACATTGAGTGAACTGACTTTAACCCGCAGAGTAAGAACACCATCATGACCGTTTAGGATTCTTACGGAATAATCCTATAAAAGCCCATGTCTGAACAGAAATTCATCCATTTGTTTGATGGACTCTGAATTGGAGAAAAGTAAAATATCCAATCCAATCCAGAGACTCGGAGCTATCTTTTGTCTCAAATTGCTAATTATGTTGAAATGAGAAAGAAACGAAAGAAAAATATGCGCTATCTACCAGCAGGAATCTTGGAAACACTACCATTCATCATACAACTTCACGTTATCAACTTCTTCAGAGGCTAGTTTAGCTCCACAAAAAGGCTGGCCTGAGGATGTAATCCGGCCTCTTTTAAGGTCAAGGATCGCTTCTCCGTACCATACGTCACCCGAGGAAAGTTGGAGACAAGGCTGTAATCCTCAACTTCTAAGCAACCCAAAGAATCAACATAATCGTATAGAGATTGGATTGTTGCAGTACTGTGAAACCTCCTTTCTTTGCGTTCACCGGTAGGAAAGCGTACCAAAACCTGATATGCCGACACAACAGGCAAATGTTTAATTTGGGAACAAAGAAGTAATTAATGTGCTGATAGCGAAAAGTTGAAAATGCAGGGGATGATGGAGAAGGGGAAAGAACAAGAAAAATGTTACCATCCTAAATTGCAAGCTTGCAACAGAATGATCATTTGAACTGACATAAGAGAGGTACTTAAACCAGCTTTAACCAGATCTAAAAAATTTAAGTCAAAACCAAAGAGAAATTACTTGTGTAACATTTGGTCCTTTCTCAGGTTCATCACCAAGTGACAAGGCTTTTTCTTGCCGCATTCTAGCTCGGGCAGCCTCTTTTTCAGCAGCCTCACGCTCTGCTCTTTCACGAGCCTCTTGTTCTTCCTTGCGTTTCTGCTCAGCTTCTGCAGCTTCCCTTTCCAGACGTTCTTGCTCCTCTCTCCTCTGGCGTTCCCTAGCCTAGTATCATAAAAGGAATGACAAGTTTAACACAGTCTCAAATCATCAGTCAAACAGTATACATATATATTTTTTTACAGCACAAATCCATTCAGCGAGCAAGAGAGGGATTATTGCTTTTTAGTTCTAGTCTTCTTGGAATATGATGGTAGCAGTGGGAATATATAGTATGCTATCTGGTCCAAAATGAAGTAAACATTATTAAGTATAGTAGATCATCAGGCCCAAAATGAGTAATCATTATTAAAGTCACTAATTTAAGAATACAAAGCAGCCTACTTGATCAGCTTCAAGCGCTGCTCTGTAAGCAGCATCTTGCTCCTCCCTTAAACGCATGTTGTTCCTTCTTTCTTCTGCATCCAGTCTTGCAGCAACAAGAACAGCAGCGCTTTCTTCAAGCACTCTCTGTAGTAATGTGAGCATTTCTTCAGGAGATTTTGGTCCCTCAACCTGCGAATAAAGAGAATAGTTCATTGTAACACTCAAAAGGCAAGATCACCAATCAGAATATTGGCATTCCTGGTGTTCAGCACATTCTGAAGTAAAAGGCAAAGACAGCTGAAGTTTAAGAAAGAGATATTCACAGAAAAGTGCGGTAAAGGCTAAAGTGAGCGGATGTTGAAAAATAAAAGTCAGTGGAGATGAGCTAATCTGCTTGCTTTTAACTGTAAAATACTATATCACCTTTTCTTTTCTATGTTCCTACTATAACAACTTTAAATATGAAGGTACAATTCCCTACAAGACAGATGCCTGGTATACAGTATGCAGGTACTCTGCTGTTAGTCATCTCTAAACAAGCATCACCATCAACTATAAATTATATATAAGCAGTTCTGCATCACGGCTCTTGCATCCAAATTCAATATTTAGGTGGAATTCAAAGTGAGAAAATGATAATGTAACTATATAAACCTGATTTGTGAAAGTGAACAAGTGCACACATGCACACGGAGCTCAACCCGTGCAATAACCATTTATACAAGTCAAAGTAAAGAAACATAAAGTTAAATATAATGAGAAACAGTAGTGATGTTAAATTTTCTAATGAATTAACTTAAAAATATGCAGGCAGACACGTAAACATGTAGTTTGGAATGAAGGGAACACAGCATCTCAATGTGAAGAAACTGAAAAGGTAAATGCCCAATGGTAAGCATGATATAAGTCTCAAAATCCCTTATAATAATAAAATTTAAAAAAAAAAAAAAAAAAAAGAGGAACTGCTATTTGGCATACGGAAAATCAGATAAGATAGCTTTATTTTAACTAATCATTAAAAGATGATTTATTCAACATTTTTTTTCCTTTAACAAAGATTTGATATGCCTAGTTATCAGCCATGTAAACTTAAGCTCCATACTTCCACTCTAGTAAATCCATAGTCCAGATTATGTATCAAAAAACAAAAGTAAGCAGGAATTTCATATAAACTCTGTACTCAGCAGAAACGCAATGACAAAACAACAATTAGAATAAAATCCCTGATTTCCACTTATCCAGCATCATGTGATTAATTGCACTCACAAATGTACTTAAACATATTTGACAGTATGAACAATAGGTCAATTTCAGTTTCTAACTTTTGCAGAAGGATAACCAATCACTGTGATGTTTTGCACTCGAAAACAGTATCAAATTACAAGTGAGAAGAATGTTAATACCTGTTGAAGAAGGGCTATCCTCTGATTCGTAGCGGGCATAACAACTGCACAAAATGGGAACCTCGACGCTTTCAAGCTATTACTCATCTTAAAACCTTCACTAGCCCTAATGCTCCCGCCCCAGGCAACGAAATTCTCATTCACAAAGGTCGCCACCGCCTCGGAACACAACGTCCTTTCACAGAATACAGGCGAATCAGGGTGGTCCGGTGAGTGCAAGTACACAAACAACAGTTTATAGGCGTTCCTTGACCTCTGCAACGCGTCCATGAAACCCTCGCCGACAAAATTCGGCCCCCTCGTTCCATACTCTCTCTCAAATGCCGCCACGAAATCCATCGCTTCAGAAGCCGCAGCTGAGACCGAGACTAACCCTGCCGATGATTCCCCGCGCTGCCCAGAGCCCAGACCGATCAACCCAAGGGAATATGAAAGAACTCCACCCGCTGCCCATAGACCGAGCCCAACAGCGCCAGAGATCAACCCTAGACTACCGGATATCACGGAAATCGGTAATGTAACGAGCTTCCATGCTAGACCCGGTGTGGGAGCGGTAACGATACCGGAACCAGAGCCGGAGGCCGATTCGGTCCGGCTAAGTGAATCGCGAGGCGCTGAGTCAGAGGTAGCGGTGGAAGCGGAGGGTTGATTCGAAGAGGTGAAAGAAGAGATGGCGAGTTCGAGGTCCCAACCATGGGCCTGAAGGATTTCCGTGCACAAATCGGGATCTTCGAGGCCCGTGATCGCTTGAAAATACGCCAATTTATCGGCTACGTCAACCATTTCTCGAGAATTTACAAAATAAATTTCCTTTCTTTCGTTCTTTAAAGCCCCTAACCAAGAAGTAGACAGAGAACTTTCTTTCTTTCTTCCCTTCTTTTTTTTTCCTTTTTTCTTCTTTGGATTGCTGTTTTTCGTGAAAATGCACTGGAATGTTCTAAATAACGTGAGGATGGGATCATCTACCAGAATTGGGCGCCATGGTTTCGTGAATTTACAAAACTACCACTGACAGCAAATCTCTTTTTAACTCTTTTTAATTTTCATTATTGACAAACTGGGTTGAGGGGAGGGAACTCAAAATTACATGAATCACTTTTCAATATTAGGTAAATGAGGCTGTTCGCTCTTTCTAGCTTCTTACTTCAGATTGTAACTGTCATGAAACGACGCGTTGTGAGATTAACAGATTATATGCAAGTCGACGTCGTTCAGTGCTTGACCTTGTTTGCCAAGAAAATGGGAACGTTAAACCAAAAAGAAGATGACTTTTGTAGACGGTGGATGGATTCTTATACTCTGTTTCGATTGGATGCAGAACTGAATCATAAAAGGTTTTTAATTCATATATCAACCGAATCGACGATCTTTTCTTGGAACTTTTAACATTGAAATAACCCAACTGATCCAATTCAAAAGGGTCTTTTTTTTAATTTGTTTTCCATCAACCGAAAGAACGATGTTAAAAGAAGCTCGAAAACCCGAGAAAGATCGAGGAAAATTTGGGCTCTATTTGAGCCCGATTTTGCTTTTGGG
>JBBYHL010000009.1:5213954-5227817 GCA_038381835.1 Adansonia madagascariensis | reverse complement strand
GTCCGGTGTCATTTAAGCATCCCAAGATCACGAGAATTCCTTCCCATGGCGCGTTTGGAGATTAAAATCCCAACTCAGTTATAGTAGGTAGAAAGGAAACTATTGGTTCATGGCATGGCAGCGGTCAGCATAACATCTAAGAAAGGCAATAAATGAGTCACATAAAGCAATTAGGAATACAGACAGCATTCATTTCTTACTATGATTACATTCTCGCGTTTAATTAATCTTTTTACACCAATGCATTACTTTTCTCCTTTCTTACTACATCTATGAATTCATTTTCACCAAAAAAAAAAAAGAACAGAAAAATTACGTAGGAATTCAGACCCTTTGAGGAGCCTTAATGTTTTCTTCAGGTTTCTCCTCATCTGATACAATCTTAATATTCATTTTGCTTCGCTCGGACTTGTCGTCATTGACGGCAAATCGAGCTAACTTGGCTAGTTCTTCTACGGCATCAACAAGGGCCTCAATCCGCACTGCGATTTCAATCAGTATAGAAGCCAAAGTCACCACTGGTACGATTTCCATGAAAGGGACTGAGGCTGTTGCTTCCAGGAAGGCTGTCACCAATTTTTTGTCCTCGAGATTTGGCGATGGATTCAGCAAATGAGAAAGAGATTCTAAGTCATTCTGGAGTTCTTGCACTGCGCTATTCATTTCTTCAATCAACAAATCTACGGTTGGTGACTTCTTCATGTTTTTGACAGTTCGTGCTAGTTCTTTTATGGCACTTGAAGAGCTAGAGCTCACTTTCAAGCAACTAGTGCTGAGATGTTTCTTTATTGATTCAGCTGCCTGTTTAAAATATAAAGCAAAGTGATGGCAACTGAATTAGTACTCTATTATTATATCATATCAGGGAACAAAAAAATCAGATCAAACAAAGTCTTTGAACTTGGTTAACCTGATTTTCTGAATTGATGCAACTGCTGAGAGCCTCTATGCAGTAAGTACAACTGCGCATCGATGCCCCGATTTTCAGGTATTGTTTCCATGGGTGCCGGAAGTTGAACCGACCATGGGAAGGCTCCCACCGGGCAAAATTTGCCTGTAGGAAACGATGCCAATTTACGAATCAGATGAAAGATTATAAGAGGTAGCATTGACAGAGTTATCGTCTTCATTATTTCCTGTCACTTACCATAGATTCTTCTGATGCCTTGGAGCTTAGCACGCATTTGTAAGCTTGCAATTTTATATCAGCTTCTCCATTGCTGTTGGTGCAATCCTCACCGTGATTAAAATACTTTGTTACACAACCTGAAAAACCATGGTTGGAAAGATAGGTTCTCACCACGTCCTTGAAAGAAAACCTACCTAAAATTATGAGCCAGAAATACAGAAAAAGAAGAACTAACTGTTGAGGGAATCAGCGAGTTTGTCCATGTTACGAACGATCAAACTATGGAGCTCCTGACCGGACCAAATGGGGCAGACAAGCATGATTACAAGAATGCATAAGGAAGTTCCAATGATAATGGTGGATATTCTTTGATGTGCCAGGTCAAATAATTTATCCACCCTATAGCCTGATATGGCAACGAAGCTGAAGGTGAGGATGAAGATCATTGCACCATAATCAAACAGGGATTTTACTGATGGAATGAGTCTAGAGAAGGTCGCTGCCGAAGCTGAAGAAAGAATTAAAGATAAACACCAAGGTCTTAGCAATATCTAAATAAAGACAAAGAAAGCAATTATGATCACTAAAGGTAGTATCCAGTGCAAAAGGCTCAGTTGTTTCGAGATTGAAATCCGTGACGAAGCAAATAGCAAGTAAACACTCGACTATGGGGATAGCAATTATGGTTACTATCAAGAGATATACATACCTAACAGGAAAACCAAGGCTCCCACAACTAAGGGCTCAAATCTGTCTCCTGATCGACTGGCTACCCAGTGCACCCCAACAGCAAGAAATCCGGCTAGAAAAGTCCCACAGACTCGGTTCAAACATTTGTATATGGTCGCGCCTGCGATGCAGAAAACATTTAGATGTTCGGTTTAACTAACCTCCTTGTCAGGGAAAGAAAGTAAGTAGATTTTGAAGAATTTGGAAATACACTTACCAACGGTTGGCTCAAATACTACTACAACTGTCATAACAGCCCACATAGCATTTCCTCCGACACTATCATACAAAGGCCTCATGAAGTAGAACAGAGATACAACTGTGAGTGCCAGTCCTACCTTAATGCAATGGATCACTTTTCTAGGATCATTAGCCCCCATGTCCCATGCTCTCTTCAGAAAATTCCACACTTTCAAAGCCAGGCATGAAATTCGGCCTTTTATTCCTAGCCAGGCCTTTCTTGCAAGCCCTGTAGCCGGAACCAAAACCTCGGATGAGCCGCCATCACCCACCCTTATCCTCCATTCCACTCCCTCAAATACTTCCTTCCCAGGAGCCATTTCTTTTACGGTGTTGAAATGGGATACGTTGAGATAATACAGAAATGACTGGTGATAATATGTTGTCTATAGGAAAGCAAAGATCAGCAAGGCATGCAATGAGAAGCTGAGACTTTGGTGATCAAAATCAGTATGACTATTGGATTATATAAAAGGGGGACATTTTTGAATCTGGGGTTGCTTATCTTTTCAAGAAAGTGGAAATAAAAACAAACTCCAATTGCATGGGGGATTCTAGAGGCAATTTCTTACCTTTTTTTTTTTTTGTAGGTAGTAAGGTCGTGATATTGACACTATGTGATCAATATAATCTCCCTCTTTCAATTTTTAACTCTGGAAATCGATACATCTTTTTTTGCTCTCTCTTTTATAAAGTATAAGATTTATTTAATAACCAGAAATGCAATCGTCACAAAGCAACATTCATGCGAGAAAAATCCCATTAACAAAATGAATCTCAACGAAGCAATAGCTTTATTATGATAAAAGTCCACTATGTGTACAGGTCGCGCGGTATTGAGTCATGATTCAAAAATAATTTAAAATTTTTATTTAAGTTTTTTTTTTGTTCGATCCATCTATTTAAATTTGTTTCATTATTCATTTAATTAAAAAATTATTTTTTATTAATATATATTTTTAGAATATATATTATTTTAATATAAAAATACTATTTCAAGCCAACTCAAAACATAAAATGCAAGCCCGGGCCAAGGTTCATCAGGCCGGGCGAGCAGCTCAGCCCATGGACAGGTCTAGCTACAAGTCTCTGTGTTATATTAAAGGAAATATTTTAATATATGTATTATTAACTTTAACATTTTAGTACCTGTATTTTTAAAATTGTAACAAATAAAGATAAATAGTTAATGGTATTAAAAAAATAGTTTAAATATTGATAAAATACTGATGTATCATGTGATGAAGAATTTTAAATTTTATACGAAAAAGATTTGGGTTTAAGGCCAATTTTTTTAATTTAAAATTTTATATCACATTTTAGTATTTTATCGGCATTCAGGTTTTTTTTTTTTTAACACTGTTGCTCATTTTTCTTTATTTGCAGCAAATTTAAAAGTACAAAAATTAAAATACTAAATTTGATAATATAAAAATTAAAATACTATCTTTATTATAGTACAGGGACTCTTAATGAACTTTAATCCTTTAATCATGTTTAGTTGAAACTTCAATTATCTGCACTTTGAAGTCTAGATATTAAGGTCCAATCTTCCATTTTTGCTTCTAGGTAAACTCTGCAAGGATAGTAGCACTCTTGGTGATCTTAATCTAGATGGAGAAAGAAATAAATCTTCTTGATGACTTAAAAACCAAACTGTATGTTGGGTAGCTGCTGAAATTATATGTCCTCAATTGAAAAGCTAAACGTCAGCTGACCAAGATTTAGGTCATAAAAAATATTATTTTGGCTCATTTTTAACTGTCCTCCTTAGTGGATCTCTGAATGGAATCCTCTCTAACCTGTCTTCTTCTTACAGATAAGAAAATTAGGAAACAGCACCAATCTTTAGTCTTTGAATGTAACAGTGATTTAACGTGCTACTCTAATTTATGTTATTTCAACTTTTAATTTTTTATGAAATGCTTTAATCTGATATATATCTTAATATGGATACGGGCATTTAACTCTTTAAAAACTCTATAAATATGTGAAAAAAATTTTAAAAAGTAAATTGAATATACTTATATCGAAAATATACATGTATTCAACATTCATATCTGAGTCCGTATAATATGGATTCCAATCCTCCTAACCTATTTATTTTGATTATAAAATGTTATCAGAGTTAATGCAAAGGCCTGGTTGCAACACAATTTGATATTTAATTATCTTTGCATTGCATGAAGCATTACTAACTATGACTTTATAATCAACATCAAAATCGTCATAGTAGATTTTGAACATCAAATGCACTGAAGATTTGTTGCATATCATTAAGGAGTAATCATCAGAAAAGCTGTAAATCTCATGCTAAAAATGAACCAGTTATATCCTTCTGCTATTTTGTTTAAATTGGAGCATTGCAACTGCAACAAAACCTGCCCTCCATTGTTGTTCAACTAAAGTGGAGATGCCAACATGAATCTATGGGTTTTAATTAATAGCATTTGTTAACTAAAAGCCGTACAACTCATTCTTAAAGTAGTACAGCCCCATTATATAAAATCCCTTTCCCCAAGGCAAATTAGGTCATGAATAGGACTTTAAATGAAGTGGGGGTAGTAGAATATTAAACAAGGCTTTTTCGATTGGGTTACGTTGACTTTCACTTGAATGGAGAGAGCACTTATCTCCCTGATATTGGAGTCTTTCCACAGCTGCAGTGCACTGATTTGAAAGGCTAATTCAGCTATCAGGATTTTTACATCACATTTCACAAGGAATCTTCCCCTCCCCCCCTCAAATTGTGACTGTAGTTTACTTTTATGGAGGTTGAAACAGCTTCACAGTTTGCAAAAAGCTAATGCTGACTTTCCAAACTCTTTCTTAGATGGACGGTTTAAAAATTGAAATAAATCCCCTTACCCTACAAATTCCGAAGGTTGGAGATTTTCTTCTCCTTCCCGAGCTCAGAGAAGTGTACTGACTTGGACTGGGATTAGGATTCTTTTAAAAGAAAAATCTTTGGTTCGAATCAAGAGAAATGTACCTTAAAGTGACAAAGATTTTATGGAATCTATGGGTGTTTAAGAAAAACAAAACCAATATGTAAGGTGACCAAATTCCAATACGTAAGCTGACATAGAGGGGACGTCCAACGCCCAGGTATTACAATTCACCAGTGTATTAGTTGGGACTTGGGACCAACGAAGCTTAATAGTTATGTTTTAAGGATCTGACAAGGGAGAAAAAAAGAAAGAAAACCCCAATTTGCTTTTCTAGGATATATGCGAGTGCAACCATGCTAGTCCTCTGTTAGCTTTCATGAAGCAAAAAACTTTTGGAATGCTCTACATCCATTAGCATCGGTGTAGACATGTTAATCTGAAGGAAAATTTCAAGTTATTTTTTATATCGTACTGGAAATTCAACGTGATCAGAAACCAAGTATATATTACTGTGGTGCAACAAAACTGGCAGAGAGATGCAACATTTGGGAAAGACAAAGCAAGCTCAATTCTATTGCTTATTATGCTAATCAAACAACAGAAGGACCAAAGAAAAATAATTAGCGGTTAGCCTACAACTAGCTTTTCATCTGTTTGGATTATAAACAAATTATGGCAGGAGCAGCCTGCAAGAAGCTAAAAACTAAAATTATGGTTCACTTGCCACTCCATTGAGGATATTTCTTAGTCTATCAACCATATACATTACGTCTAACGCAGCAGAAAATGGAATGAACTTCCTATATCTTCAGTTTTGGCTCTTCAATATTCCAGAACACCAATCACAGCAGGCCCTTTCGATGTGAATGCTCAAGGTACTTCTGGAACCCTTAAATGTGTGTCCTAATTATTGAAGCGTCTCAGCCATGTTGACAGAAGGCAGCGGAAAAGGCTGCTGGTAGTTGTTTAATAGCGAAATCCCATCATTCATGTCGCTGCTTGGCTGACTGGCAGAATCAATCCCACCGCTGCCTGTTTGCTGCAGAAGCGGGAGAAGAGACCAAATTATACCTGTCCTTTCGACTTGCTCATTTGCCTGTCATATTCAGTTTAGGATCAGTCCCTCATAATTATATTTACTAGTCTCAGAACATTGCTTTGAATTCTTAACTTCCGTATTTACCTCAACGATGAACCTTGCCCATATCTTATCTTCTTGGAGCTCCATCACCCCCTTCAAGATATTCAACCCAATGCCCCTAATGACGTTTGCTATCTCAAGAAAGAATCCTCGATCTTCACAAAGCATCTACAACAAAGAAATGATGAGCTTTAGTAAAAGTATCAAGATTGTTTAATAAGCCAACTTTGAGGAGACTTTCTTCAGTTTTTTTCATTTAAAAAAAAAAAAAAAAAAAACTATTTGCCTTCTCATACCTCTATAAGCATTTGGCCGGGTGGATTTAGGTCCTCAACTACAATAGGGATTCTCTGAGCCCCAACTTCAAATGCCCATGCAGCAGCACCACTTATCATGCTGTGTTTCGGATGCATTCTGTTCTCCTTGCCAATAAGCTAAAGTTCAAGCAAGTTTGTTAACGCGCATTAGTGAAGTACAATCACCAAACTCTGAACTTCTTCAGTATCACATTTCACAGAAATAAACAAACAAACAGGTTACCTTTGGTTCATCAGCTTGTTTAATCTTGTCTGCATATTTTGTCACGCCTTGCAAGAAAAGCAAGTATTTGATGGTCCGCTCCAACAAATGATCAATGCTCAATGGCTGCATTATGGATATAACATCAACCACTTTATCAATGAAACAAACGCCTCATTGTGTTACATTTTGGTACCAGAAATAATTTTAGACGATAATGCTTTGAAACTAAAAAGGTAATGGCGATCTTAAAGTAAAACAAAATGAACAATCATTACAAAATTCCACAGATAATAGAAAGCACAAATTTTCCTAGTATATACTCAACTAAAGCAAGGACTCGTCACTAGTACCTTTCCACCATGAGGGATAATCCCTCTCAACTCTTTGATACGATCTTGGATCAGCTGACGGTCTTTGGGCCTTGGTCGAGTACTTTCACCAGGTTTAGCTTTTTTCCTGGCGGGCTTCTTTGATGTTGCAATGGCAGCATGGCCAACATTTGCACTATAGCTATCATCTATCCATGCACCTAGATGTGATTTTTGGTGAACCTCTTTGTTGAATATAGTATTATTACTCTTGTCCAAGTTATATGAACCACGCACCAGGTTCCTGCTCCCACCAGAGTAAGAAAGACCCACAAACTGACCTTGATGAAAACTAGACAAAGAACTTTCAATTTTCCTTCTTTTAGTAGTGGAAAGATGATCCTCAACACTAGATATGGTAACATCAGAAGAATCATTAACAACATCTAGAAGCTTTTCAAGGCCTAGTTCAGAGAATAACCCTTTTCGCTTGCCAGTCATGGAACAACTATCCAATTCCGAAATAGTTTCCGATATTCCAGAAGTAACAGCTGAGTTATCACCATGCAACAATGGCATGGTAATATCTTCTATGAACTCCCTTGTTTTCCCAAATGCAAAATCCAGTCCCACACCATCGAACAGATCATTTCCATTATCATGAACAATGGTAGATCTCTCGACATTAGATATGACTGCATCGGTAATGGAGCTTAGCAATGAATTTGCAGTTTGTCTGACTGGGATGTCAAGCATGGTAACTCCTACTGAAGAAGAAAGATCACTAGTGATAGTAGCTCCCGCTCCATTGACGACATGCTGCAGAGAAGGAGCAAACAACTGAGAAAGTTCATCCAGTTGAAAGGAGCCCGAGAGATCTGTTGTAAAGTCAGCTGGGTTAAACTCCTCAGTGATTCTTCGTAGGCTAATTACACTATCCAGAAGTCCACTGTTAGTGCCAAAAGAATGTTCATTCTCCGCTGTTTTTCCAAAGCTGTCTAGTGTAGGTAATTCTGCATCAACCAGTTCTCCTATGTTATAAAATGAAGTAAATGTTGAAGCACCCTGCAAATTTTCTTCCATATTTCCACCAAGTACAAGATTGTGTGCCTTCAGAAGTGCATTTGGAGAATCCCATATTCCCCTTTCAGATGGAAATGATGTCTCAAATGATGTCAAAATTGAACCCTCACTACTCCAGGCACTAGTGCAAGGGGTATCAGAAGCCAAGCAGTTAACAGGAGAGATCTTACCAGATGATACAATTTGAGCTCCCGCGCTACTTGTTTGCAATTGACTTCTGAGATAAGATAAATTCTGTAGCACAGAGTTCATACTCTGCTCTTGAATCTCACGCATAAAACAGGAGGATTCAGTTAGACTTTTTACGGAAAATGGCCATCCTTTCGGCTCTCTAGGGAAGCCACCTTGTTCAGTTGTCAAATTCTCATTGTAAAAATTTCCACGTGACGGGGAAGCTAAAAGTCCATCTAGATTGCAAGTTTCGATTTCCAAAGGGGTACCATGACAAATTCCCATGTAATAAAATAACTTCTTCGTTTCATCCAAAAATTCCACTCTCTCTAAAATCTGCAACCGCAGCAAACAATATTAGTATTTTTCAACAACAGCAGGGCTGGTTCACAATATGGATGCTTTCTTACACATTTATTAATCAATCTTTTGTTCTTGTTATGCATTTCTTAAGTAGAAATCGAAATATATATATATATATATATATATAAAGACTTACCATATATATAGTAGGTTCGATAACTAACTACTTTAAAGATTAAACAGGATCCTGAATAATGTATCATATGTGAGAAGAAAACACGGCCATGTTTGAATAATGAAAAACAAATTACATTTTCCTCCTAGAGTCCTAGTCTAGGATCTTCAAAATCTGAAAGTTTCTTATGCATAAGGTAACATGCCAGTACTCAAATCCAATAAGAGTTTACATAGGTTACCATCCCAACTTAATTGGAATCCATAGAAACATGACTAGATAAGATTGAAAGTAGAATTCGAATGCTCATAACAACAGACAAGCATATTTTGATGGCCTTTGAATTGTAATATAAGATCTTACAGTTTCATATAAAAGACTCCTAAGGGACCTTTAAGTATAGGCATTTTTCTTGCAGTTCCATCTATAAGAAATAAAAACTGTTCGGATCGGCTGTCAGTGGCAAGGGATGACAGGTTTACAAATCTTAATCATGCACTTAACGAGTTAACATAGGGCTCCAGCCATAAGTAAACCGAGTGATGTGCTTCAGTTCAACACATTTTCATAAGGGAGATCATTCATTTTCATATGTACTAACCTTTTGTGTGGATCCAACCTGAACCACTCCTCGACTTTTGACAGAGATTATTGCAATCGTCTGCAGATCATATTTGATTGTAAATAAATGTAAGATTATACAGACATAGAGAAAAGTTACTGACATAATTGGGTTAAATATTTTGTCAAATTGAGAAGTACCTTGATCCCACATGAAAATTGGTTTTGTAACTCAGAGTCATTCTGTAAAACGAAAAAAAATGTCAAATTGTAGACTAAAACAATGCAATACCAAAACCTATTTCCTAGATGCAAGAGATAAGGTGATTAGACCATGACACTACAAAAACCAAGAAAGAACTATTGAGCATGTTATCAAGATATGATGCATTAACAGTTCCTCCCTCCATCCCATTGAGAAATTTTGAGTTGACTTTTATTTACTTTTGGCTTATCAAATGAAACATTATTTTGGATAGATCTTATAATTTGGGGAGACTCAAAATAATTAAAACAAAATAGCCAAAAAAAATTAACACGAACAAGCGAACATGTGGGCAGAGGGAAGTATAAAGTAACCCATGACTGAAAACTAAGAAAAGGAGAGGAAAAACAAAAATGGGGCAAAAGCAGAGATAGGAAAAACAAACCTGAAATGTACTTTGATTCCCAGAGTAATTATCCGAACATTTACTATAGGAGTCTGATAAAATCCATTGATGCTTTCCGGTGAAAGCGGCTTGCCCAATAATTCTAAGTTGACATAAAAGAAAAAAAAAACAAGATTTGCCCTGTTAGAGATCTTTGTAATATAAACACCCAAGTCTCCTCTTCTGGTTTTTAAACCAAATGATCCACAGATAAACAATTTTGCCAAATTTTGAATGTATTTTTCACTACAATTACTGGATTTACAGCAAGAAAACAGCAAAATCTGAAACAGAATTATAGTTGATAACTGAGCTTACCCTTCACCCAGGATGTGGGATTTTAGAAGCATACTTTCAATCAATGCCTTCATTTGCTCTTCGTGGTAGGCATCTTCCACTGTTAACAACCTGTTAAAATTCCAAGTATACACATCTATATTTAGCAAAAAAAAAATTTACTAAGAAAATGAAGTTTACAAAGGAAGCAATCCCTTTAACTGCTTCTTATTAGAGGATATGAAACAAATTGGTAAGAAATTTTAGTAAGAAAATCACCATCCTTGGATTTCATCCATTAACGAAAACCAAAAAACTTTCTAAGCAAAGAAAATTTGTTTCTGAATTCAAACATGCATGGCGAAACTATGAAAAAAAAAAAGAACAAGAATATGCAACTATAAAGGTAGTAATAAAAGTTTTAGCAAAGAAAGCAGATCTTGAAACAAACTAAAAGCCAAAAATAAAGAAATTTGGAAGAAGCAAACGAAATAGACAAGAAAACAATGGTCAAGCAAATATTACAAAAACAAAAGAACAAAACTTTACATGGAATTTCCCGGATCACAGCGCCAAAAAACACCATAAGACCACCCATTACTGCAACAAAGATTCTTAAGTGTCCGCTTTAACATTGAACCCATCTCTGCTTCCCCCATTTTCAACCAAAAAAAAAAAAATTCACGATTCAAAACTCAGTTCCTTGAACCTCATTAAACGACTTACAGTCCCCTTCAAAAGAAAAAAAAAATACTAAGCAGAAACTCCCAGTTAAACCAAACTCCAAAAACACTCCAGATAGAACCAAAAAAAAAAAAACAGAAAACTTATGAGAAAACAAGAGCAAAAGGGTACAAAACTATGAGCTTTATGTTTATGTCTTTGTTTCTCTGCTGTAAGAGAAATTGAAAACAGAAAAGTGGTCGGTGAGAGAGATAGTAGAGAAAAATAAAAGCCAGAGCTCAATATCTTTATATATAATACATAATAGAGTCGGAGAAAGAAGCAAGGGAAGAGCCAATATTTATGGTTTACGAAGCAAAAGAAATAAAGGGTGGTGATGGTTTGGTAGTTTTGTCTCACTTTGATCTCTTGTTTTCTTTGTTTCTTTTCTCTTCCTGCAAATTTTCCACCCTTTTTGTAGATGTATACAATTGGGTTAATAGTAGTAACAATTAGACTATTTGTTACAGATACATGAAGGAAATCTGATACTGGGTTGAAAGGAATAAAGTGAGATCTTTGGGCATTTAAACAGCTTAGTTGGGATAATATCTTTGTCTGTCATTGTAGGTTTAGTCCTTTTGTTTTTACTCTTTTTTCTCATTTGTCTGATATATATTTTTTACATAATTAGTTTTATTTATTTTATATGAATATTGAATAGATATATATATATATATATAAATGGTTAAATATTTTTGCTTTTAAATTTTATAATGCAATTATCAAGTCTCGAACAATCGATAGTTTGGAGAAGGGAATTGAGATTTGGGAGAGACAGAGATTAAATGGAAAAATAAGGAATTTAGAGTTTAGATACTGTTTTTTATGATAGGATTTGGTAGAGATGTTTTTTTATTTGGATCATTATAATATTATTCAGTATTTTATTAAATATTTTTAAAAATAAATATAAATTATTTTATTTTAATAAAATGACACGTCATCTTATTTTTATATATTCATACACCGTTGATATATCATATATAATATTTATTTATAAGATTTATGTTTAATGCATTCATAGATCATGAAATTTAAGATAAAATTAACGTCACGAATCATGTGATACTGTTTCAATCAAAAAAATATTTAAAACTTTAAATGAATTAATAATCAAATTAAAATTATTTATGTATTTTAATTTTTTTAAGCACATTGAAAACCTATTCACCTCTTAACAAATTATTCCACTTTAACTTAATTAACTTTTTTCTTTTTATGAATATATTTAAAAAAATAATAAAAAAACAATGCATATCTTTTTTATATATTAAATTCTTTTTCAAAGCATAATTTTATCGAATATGTAAAATTTAAGTTAGTATATAAGATTTTTGATTGAATTTAATATTACTAAATCAAATGTCATTAATTTAATTAATGAATTAACATGAAACTTAAAATAAATTTCAATAAATATTATCTATGTTTTTATGATTAGATTTTTTTTTTCCATCTATTTTTCTCATATATTTTTAATTTTTTTTTCATTTCCCTTCATAGTGGGTGTGAAATTATCTATTACATGTAAATGCATGTACTTTAAAATACTACTTAGTATCTGAGTTGCACCCCGTTCACTGACGACGGCTCAGCCCTAGTATCTGGGAGTAGCAGACAAAGCCCCTAGGCACAGTGGCAACTGGCAGCCCCACCGGTGCAGAATAACAAAGAGCCACCTACTGCACCATTTTGGAGCTGATCGCAACAGGGACTTAAAATAAAAAGGCCGTGGGGGGGGTGGGGACTCGTCCTGGACTGGACTCGACTCGACCAGATTGGCTTAGACAACCCGCCTAGCTCTTCACTTTGAAGCGTGTGCTCATCACCTCCATTAAAAAAGATTAAACCGCACTACTCTTTGTACTTTTGTTGCTTCAATTGTCAAACAAAATATATTTACTCCATGGACTAGGATTTCTCACACTTCGTGGAATTAAATTAAATTTAAATAAAAAATTTATTATTTAAAATTTAATTTAAAATTTAATTTTATTATTAAATTATTAAAATATTAAAAATTATTTTTATATTTATTTATTTTATAATTTAATATAAATAATTTTATTTTTTAGCATTCAAATAATGATTTAGAAACATCTAATCAATTTAAATCAAATCTATTGAGTTGGATGAATAACTTTACTTGTGTCAAGATTTACTCGTATATATTCAAACAAAAAATTTAAGGGTTTCTTTCAATTGGATTTAAACATTAGTCTTGAATATATAGTGAAAACTCATTAAAAAAAAAGGCAGAAAATAAAAGAAATAAGCTAATCTTTGGCACATTTATATATATATTTTTTTCTTTTCAATTCTTGATACAGTCATCTATGACAAATTAAATGGTCCTTGATGCAATCATATTAACACAATTACTTATGTAATATTAGCTCACTTAAAATCCAATTGTGTGTCCCAGAATCACCATGGGTCAAAGTCCACAATAATAACTAGCAAGATTTTATGAAAATTCCAAATTCTTAAATTAATAATATTGCATTATCTTTGTCTAAAAATATCATGATTATTTATGTATTTTATTCTTTAGTCATTGCATAATATAAATCAGATTTTGATACTAATTAATTAGTTGGTATCTCAGCTAACTAGCAACGAGCACAATTTATAAGTAATTTATATCTATAATATATATATATATATATATAAGCAAGGATGGAAATAAACTTTTAAAATGAACAAAACAAACATTTTCTTTAATTATATTTTTAAATTGCATTTTAATTATTTTTTTATATATTTAAGTTTTAATAAGTAGATTAGTTTTTTTACAGAAAAATAGTTTTAACTATATTGAATTGTTACGTGATAGATTTTTTTGGATAGTAATTTTGAAATAACTCTTAATTCGTTAAATTTTTAAAAAATAAAGTTAGAATTCATGAGTAATTAAATTATTAATTTTATTATTTATTAACTTATCATTTTAAATTA
>JBBYHL010000009.1:5162912-5208307 GCA_038381835.1 Adansonia madagascariensis | reverse complement strand
GTATTTTTAGTAATAAAATTATTTTTATAAATAAGGTAATGTCTCCTAATTAAATTAATACATAGGATTCCTACCAGAATATGTGAGGAATTGTACGGATTAGTTTAATAGCGAGATATCCTTTTCAAATAGGAAGTCAAGATTTTTTTAGTTCAAAAAAATAAAACCTTTTATATTTCGCATGGTTCTCTAGCGGGATACGATAGAGAATTCATGCCCGCTTGGTTCCCTGGGAGGGTACGAATAATTTTGTGATTTCCAAAAGTATTAAAACCCGACTCTCTTGGGATAACAAATTTCTATAATGAAATATTATGGGAATTATAATTAAATATCAAATATTGGAACCAAATAAAAATTAAAATTGAAGTTAACATGCGACTAATAAGGTACCGATTATCGGGCATCACGAGAAGGTCGATCCTTACTTATGATTGAAACCGACTCCCGAACCCTTTAATGTGATTTCTGGTATGAGTGCAAACCTCTGAGTTTGTTTTTATGGATATTGTAATCCTTAAAATATAAACTTCGAGAGGTGTCCAATCTTACTTGGCCAAAACAGATTAGTGGCGACTGCAAAAAAAATGGTCATTTCGTAATGACTATTCAAAAAAGTTAGGTGAGCGATTCATCTTGACAACTCAGTCCCCAAGTACGAAAAAGAAAGAATAATAATCATGATATAGGCCCTTACAAATAAAAGGAAATAATTATATATAGATATTTACATAGAAACAATGGATACATTTGCCATTTTAAGTTGGGCTAGTCAGGATTCGTAGCTGGGCCACGTTGCGATAAAAAAGAAGGTTTTGACTAAAAGGCACGGGGAAGTCCTGGAGAGAGAATTTCATATTTTTTTAAAGTAAAAAGCAAGGTTGGAGTATCCCCTTAGAAGACGAGGGTTATCCCCGATGTTGAAAATTCTAGTGATTTTGAAACTTAGATGGTGTCTGCAATAATGGGGTTAAAATATCCTCTCGAAAGACAGGGTTAGAATATCCCCAAAGATAAAAAAATTAGTAATTTTGGAGAAAAATACTATTCTTTAATAAAAATAAGCATTTTAAAATTAAAACCAATAATTCAAATAAAAGATAAAATCAATTTTTTGGTTGGTCTTGATACGAGCCTTGTAAGACCCTTTTTTGTGACACTAAACTCCATGCAAAATTAATCAAATGCATTTTGAGGCATTCAAATGCCTAAAAAAAGTGGTTTAGGAAAATTCATCTAATTTTTAAGTCCAAAACTAGAGGACAGCATCCACTATCGCCCTTCCTGAATTTATTCAAGTTCTTTTGAAGGCTTCAAGGTTAAATAAGGTGTCATTGGAAAGGCAACTCAACAAGGATTAACATAATAATACCCCAAAATCCTAGAAAATTGCATTCTTGGTGGAATTAATTTTTGAAGTTGCATTTGATATAGTTGTGGCAGCATGTCCAAGGGAAAGGGTATAATGAACTTTGAAAAATTACCTCAGACTCGTTTGAAATCGTTTAATAAAAAATAATACCTTTCAGAAAGGGAATTTCATAAACTTTTTAGAAAAATACGTTTAAAATCCAAGAAATTGGCTGAAATGGGCTAAATAGAATGTAAATTGCTAATTTTAAGGGTTTCAGATAGCAAAAGTTCAAAAAATCATAATTCCTTCATCCAAAATGTTATGAAGGAAAATGAGATACTGTTGGAAAGGTAATTCAATGCTATTTAAGGGAAAAATATCATGAAATTTCGAAAATATGTTTTAAATCTTGAAAATGATTTTTAAAATCATGACTATAGTGTTACCAGGGCAAAACAGAGGAGTTTTTAAGTTCTTGGGTTTTGTAGGACTAGGCTTGGATTATAGACATCCAAATATAAGTAACAAAGAGGGTTGATGACAATCGCTTCACAAGCTTATTCACACAATCCCGAAGTAGTTTGCGATGATGGAACAGCCCATTAACTAAGTCACTAGTAAGGGTTATTAAACCTTAAAATCAAGGCATAAATACTTTAAACAAGTAAAAAGGCTATTATATTTTGAAAATCAAAATCTTTAACCTTATTTAACTATGAATCTAGACATGGAAAGCTTGATTTTTCCCTATGAGTGGAAGACCAATTAATGGAAACATTAAATCCATGTTAATCTCTATTTATTGGAGGTAACATAAACCTAACTTGGAGGTTTTTGAAAATCATATTTTTGTAGCAAACAAGCAAACATCTTGACAAACGTGTTATGAACTAAATGTGACGTACATAAGAATGAACATGGGTAGCATATTTAAACAAATAAAGATGATATTTTAACATGAAAATGATGACAAAAATGCTAGGGAATGAGCAAGAAAATGCATGGAGATGTTAGCTTCATGAGTGACATTAAGAGTCATGCCATGAGAGATGATATAAACATGATCAAACAATAAAAAACTTGTTGGAATTTTTGGACAACATTAAAAACATGATTTTGAGCCAAACCAAGCATGTGAAATAGTAGATATGGTAAAATAAGTCGATATGGCATCAAAAATCCTAGGTCCACTATAACTAAGGCCACAAGATGCTTGAAGTCCTATGATAAGGTCATGGCTTCCATGATAAGGCTCACTAAGGTGTTGAATATGATGATAAAAGAAAATCAAAAAAAAATATGGAGATTATACCAGGAAGCTCTAATATTTGCTTTAGCCTTTGAGTAAAATACTGGTTAATTTACAGCTCATTTTTTCCCCTCTCTTTGCTATTGATTAGAAAGAAAAAAGAGGTCAAGAATGAGCTTAAGGGATATGCTAACAATGGAAGAGGGTTTTGAGAGGAAAGGTAAGTGAAATAAAGGATTTTGGAAAGGTTTTTGCTAGTGGTTTATGGAAGCTACGAGAGTAAGAATGTTTTTGGTTTTTTGAGTGGCTGAAGAATGTTTTTTGAGTTTGAGAATGAATATCTCAGTATGTGTGTCTAGAAAGTCTTTTTTTATTGAGCCAAACTTGGTTTTTTTCTTTTATAATCAAATACTCAGCTAATGGTTTAGGAGCAAAAAATGAGGGCATTAATGAGGTTTTCCTCATGTACCATAGGGATAGCTCTAGGTACTATGCTCAGATGGCTTTGTTTTCATTGGTTCTGGTAGCAAGGTGGTGGAGCAGATTGCTTCATGTAGCCTACAAATAGGGAAAGTCTAATCTTGCCCCCAAACAAGCTATGTATTTCATGAAAATGTCCCATTTCCTAGTTGTTTTGGGCTAAAAAATCAATTAAATCCAATTGTAAGTCCAATGATAAGGCCCTATATGAATTTGGATGATTGTTGGTGCCAAATACATGGCTAAATTGAAATTTTGACTTGAGGATGCAAGAGTTGAAAAATACCATGAATTAGGTAATTTTGCCTAGATGTATCGATACATTGCATATTGTATTGATACATCTGGGCAAAAACCCAGAATGTATCAATACAATGAAGATTGTATCAATACATTTCCAGAATGTATACATTTTGTCTAAAAATTAAATTTTAGCTACTGCAAAACCTTATATCGATGTATTTAACCAATGTATTGATACATTAAGCAAATGTATTGATAGAAGCCTTATTTATATTGATATAACCTATTGAATTTTAAATTTTGATAACTTGAATGCCCTATATCGATACACATAGGCTATGTATTGATACCTAAATGATGGGGTACCAATCCATGCTCATTCAAATGACCTTGATGGTGCCTTAAATGATGACTTTTAATGACTTGAATGTTGGCCCAAACAAAATAGAAGTCATAGTTGCATCGGCCATTGCTGAGTATCAGGAGTAAGGTGAAGACAAATAAACACTATTTTATCTAGGGTAAGAGGAAGCCTTTGAGTGCCTATATAAAAATGGAATCTAATTAATGTTTCATTGTGATAGGTGCAATCTGTTGGCAGTGATTTCGATAAAAGTCTAAATGTGTTTTTGTAAAGTTTAACCTCTTTACTAGGCCTTTATGTTTCTAAAAGTTTGACCCTTTAGGCAAGTGCCAGCTGATGTGGACTTCAACTAGACAAGTGCCCAGCTTTATGTGGATTGACTCGATTGGTGTCCAATTTTTTATGGATAGACTCAATTAGTGCCTAGCTCTTTGTGGACTGATTCGATTAGTGCCTAGTTCTTTGAGGATAGACTCGATAGGTGCCCAGCTCTTTGTGGTTAGACTTGATTAGTGCCCAGCTCTTTGTGGATAGAATTGATTGGTGCCCAGTTCCTTATGGATAGATTCGATTGGTGCCTAGCTCTTTATGGATAGACTTATTGATGCCTAGTTCTTTGTGGATATACTTGACTGATGCCTAGCTCTTTGTGGACAAGATTGACTGATGCCCAGTTCTTTGTGGACAGACTCGACTAGTGGCCAACTCTTTGTGGACAGACTCGATTGGTGTGCAACACTTTATGGATAGACTCAACTGAAGTCAAGCTCTTTGTGGATAAAACTCTATTGGTATCCAGCTCTTTGTAGGTTAAAGGGAATAGCATTCAGTTCTTTATGGACTAAGGTAGATAAGCATCCAACTCTTTATGGACTAAGATAATTCGAGTTTAAGATACTCTACCTAAATGACTTTTCAATTTACGACCTTGTGGGGTCAAGAATTCTTATCTAAAGCTTTCTTGTTATTTTCAAAAATAGGAATTTGTACATAGGAGTTATTTATTAATTTGATTTTTGCGATTAAGAGTTCATACCTGAAAGATGTTAACTGCTATATGAATGGTGCATAAGAATGCAAATGCATGCGTAAATCATGTAATATGATGATTTAGAAGCCTAATCCTATAATTTGTTATGACATTTTGAGTCACTTGCTTATCCAAGAGTTTAACCAGGTGCCCTTTTATCTTAAGGTTTACCAATCTTGCTTTTGATGTCTAGAGGCTCTAGATGTTCAAAGTTATTTTTGGAGGGCATGAATGGCCTATGCTTGTAAAGTAATGTCCCTAAGCTGGTGTCACCATGTGCTTGCCTTTAAAACTTTGGATGATCTGAAGGCCATAGCATGCTCGACTTAAAAATAAATGATGATAGGTCATGGTCAAGCCTTAGAGTTGTCCCTTGATAAGGATTTGGATTAGGCATAGTAATATGAAGAGGAAAGAGACCGTTGGGTGAATCGCTCATCCAACTAGCCTTGGATGGCCACCACGAAGTGGCCATAAACTTGGAGTCACCACTGATCATTTTGGGCTAGGCAGGATTAGATGCCTATTGAAAACAATGTTCCAAGTTATGAAACTCGAAACATCAGTTTCAAGGTCTACAAAGTCTAGAGATTTATTAGTTAGGTTCGGGAGTTGGTTACGCATGGGGAAGGATTAGCACCCTTACAATGCCCGAAATTGGTACCTACTAACTATATCTCACTTTGGTCTTGGTTAAATTGGTTCCATTTATTCATTATTTAGATATAATCCCCTTTAATGCATGAAGTTTTGTAAATTGTAGATCTGGGTTTTTAAAGAAAATTAGATCACCTATGTGCCTTAGAAATGTAAGAAACATAGGGATTTTTATGAAAATAATGTCCAGATTAGGTTATAAAAATTTGGATATTTTGTATTAAGCACTGGAGAGAACCAACACGAAACATTGCCTTGTAAATTTTTTTAGAAAACAAATTTTAAATATGAATGCATGATAATCAATACAAAAAGAAAACGTGTTAGTAAGGTGACAAAGAATATAATAATATCATAAACAAACAATCATAAACTAAAAAGTGTAAAAAAGAGGGGCGATCAGAGTGTGTCTTATAGTTGTCTTCGATCATTGAAGAATAACCAGGATGGCAATTTAGAGATGGGTTTGGATTTAATGGTAATTTGGGGGACAAAAAGAAGATTTTAATCAAAACAATTTAGGGCATGCAAAAGAGAAAATTTTTGGATTTTTTTGTAAAAGCGGGGCTAGAGTATCCCTTCGAAGAGGTGGGGTTAGAGTATCCCCAAATATGAAATTATGAAAATATCTAAGAATAAATACAAAATTTAAGTTTTTTTTTATATGAAGAATGAGGTTGGAGTATCCCCTTAGAGTAGTGAGGTTGGAAAATCCCCAAAGATGAAAATTTTTGATGTTTCAGAAGGAAAGGTTCTTTTTTATTTTTAAAAGATTTTGAAAATATGAAATTGAAGATTTGTATAGGATATATTTTTGTCTTAAGCTTTAATCCAAGTGTAAAGGGCTTATGTTATGGAGGAACCAATCATACGCATTTCAAGATATTCACATTTCTCTATAAAGGTGATTCAAAAATTGGGTTGAAAACAAGGGATAACATCCTATCATTTCCCTTCTTAAATTTATTTTGGGTTCATCTGAAGGCTTTAAAGGGTGAATAAAGTACCCTTACACAGATGACTCGATGAGGTTTAATGTAAAAATATTCCAAAAATCCTACAAAATCATTTTCTAGGTTGAATTAATTTTTGAAATTAGGTCTATCTTGACACTGGTAGTTTATGTAAGGGAAAAGACACATCAAACTTTGAAAAATCATTTCAGGCTTACTTGAAATTGTTAAATCGTGAACAATACCTTTTCGGAAAGAAATTTTTTTAAACTTTCTTAAAAAAATATTCAGGAAGTTAAAAAAATCATTTGGCAAGTCAAAATGACCTAAACAAAAACTATTTGCCGATTTAAAGGGTTCCAAATAGCGAAGGTTCAAGAAATCCTATTTTTTTCATTTGAAATGATCCAAGGGCATACAAGACACCATTAGAAAGGTGCTTTGGTGACCTTTAATGGAAAAATATCAAAAAAATCAAGAAAAATATTTTGTGGTTGGAAAATGATTTTTCAAGCTTAGACTACAATGCTGCCAGAGCAAAACGGGGCCTATTTGATTTTTAAATTTTCTTAAAGGATAGACTCAGGTCTAGGATGTTTAAATGTCCGTGACAGAAATGAACAAGTAACATGTGTATCATAAGCTCATTCTACAATCCCAAAGTAGTTTAGGATAATGAAACAACCTATTAACCATGTCTTTAAAGTGGGTTTTAGACTCAAGATCAAGGCTAAATACTTTAACAAAAGAAAACTGCATTTTACTTCCACGAATCCATTTAGTTTGTCCCTAATATTGGAGGACCAATATGATAAAACCTTAAATCCATGCTAATCTTTATATATTGGACGTAGCATGAATTTAACTTGGCTATTTCTTTTAAAAATCAGATTTTTAGCAAACAAGCATGCATCTTAACAGGAATGACATGAACAAAACACAACATGCATAAAGATGAACAAGGACTAAATATGAAAACAAACAAAGGTGACATTTTAACATGGAAATAGGTGACAAAAATGTAAGAAGATGAGAAATAAGGTGTATGGAAATAATATGAACATATTTAAACAAAGGAGTACGGGTTAAAATTGTAAAGACAACAGTTTTATGCCTTGAAACTCCTTAAAACACAAGAAAATGCATCAATATACATCAGACATGTTAAGGTGAACATTTAAGCATGTGTTAAGCATGTGAAAATAGATAAAATATGTCAAAAAAATGCATGAATAAGGCATTGTTTTGATGATAGAATGAAAAAGTAGAAGTTTAGCCTACTAAGCAACATCAAAGCATCACAAGAACAACAAGATCCTAAGATTACCATAAACAGTGCAACAATAATGCATGGGAGTCCTAGGATGGTCATGGCAGAATAAAGGACTCACTAGAATGATGTAGATAATAAAAAATAGAAAATGTATGGAACAAGGTAGAAAATATACCAAAAAGCTTAAACTTTTCTTTATTCCTATCGCAATGACTTTTAGCTCAGTTCCTTCCTTTTTTTGCTGTTATTTAGCAAGAAAAGGATGAAAGAAATAAGCTTTCTAGTAATATGGTTGATGGTGGGGTGTTTTGAGGGTGAAAGTGTGTGAAAGGTTGAGTTTTTAAAGGTTCTTTGGTGGTGGTTTAGGGGAAGTATGGGAATATAAGAAGGTTGAGGGTGAAAGGCAATGGAACATTATTTGTTGGGAGAGTTTTTGGGATTGGAGATTGTTAGAGGATTCTTGGGAATGGATGAAGCCTTTCTTGAGATTGCTTGAGAGCTTTTTCTGGGAATGGCTGAAAGTTTTTTTGCTTTTCTTATTTTTAGAATGTCTGGAAGTCTTCTTTAAATTCAATGCTCAGCCAATACTTTTTGGAGACAAAGCAAAGGTAATTTTGATCTTTTATTCCTGCACAAAGGGACATCTCTAGTTACCATGCTCAGCTGGTCTTCTTCCTATTGGTTTTGTCATGTTAAGAAAGAAGGCAAAAAGGCTACAATAGCCTCTAAGCTGAAGATATGCCTGACATGCCTTCTGACAACCATATATCTTATGAAAGTGACCCTTTTCATTGGCTATTTGGGCTTTAAAAATTTGTTTAAATCTGATCATAGGCCTAAAGTTTAGGTTTGCAATGATTTATGACAGTTTCTTGGTGCAAAAATATATTTAAATCAGATTTTCAAAGGCTGAAGAAAGTTCCAAACTAGTAAAAATGCCTTGGTGTATCGATACAAAACATGTTGTATCGATACCAAGGAAATTTTTACCCATGAATATCGATACAATGAGGTGTGTATCAATACTAAGAGCAAAAAATTGTTCCCAATCTCAAAACTTAAAGGCCTATATCAATACTCCATGGATTTGTATCGATACGTTTTGCCAAAAATCATAACTTTAGCTACTGCCAAGGTCTGTATCGATATGAACATGCTAGGTATCATTCCACACCTTAGGTCTCGATACCAAACCCTTTTATATCGATACTACACGTGAAAATTCAAGTTTTTTATGATGTAAAAGCATCATATCAATACTTATGCACCAATATAACTAGCACGTACTTGTGGCCTCCTAATTTGCCTCAACTTGGTCATAAATAGTGGGAAATTGATCTGTGTACTTATCTAAATAACTCCAATGACACCATGAAAAATGTCCTTTGATGCCTCATTTCATATTTTTCTTTAATATGACCTATAGGCATTTTAGACTTTCCTAAAAAAAATTTTTGCTTGGTGCCATATTGCCTAATAGTGCCTGGTGACACAGCACTAGGCAATTTTGCCTCAGTTTTTATTTTTTATCTTCTGATTTTATCATCCTTCAATTGAGTCCTAGGATGCAAAAAGTGGGGTCGAACAAAATAAGGTGTCTACAGCTGTCTTTCTTTGGCCATTGCTAAGTATTAGGACTAGGGCAAAGACAAATAGACACCATTTTGTTTAGGTAGAATAACGATTTTATGTGTCACAGAAGAGTAAAAAGCTATTTAGTATTACATCAAGATATGCCGAATATACTTGCAAAATTTTTTTTATGAGTTTCATAGGGTTTAGCCTTCGTACTAGGTTTTTTTTTTTAGTTTAACCCTAGATAGATGCCACTAACTTGTGTAGGCTTTGATGTAGGTTAAGGTGGTGTCACTAGCCTGTGTAGGCTTTAGCTCGATAAACATCTAGCTTTTTATGGATTGAGGTAAATAGATGCCACCAATTTGTGCGAGCTTTGACTTGATAAGCGTCTAGCTCTTTATGGACTAAGGTTGATGGGTGCCACCAGCTTGTATGGGCTTTGTGGTAGGTATGGAAAGGCATCCAGCTCTTTGTAGACTAAGGTAAATAAGTGCCACCAACTTGTGTGGGCTTTGTGGTAGGTAAAAAAATGGGTCTAGCTTTTTATGGACTAAGGTAAACAAGTGCCATCGGTTTATATGGGCTTTGTGGTAGGGTAGGTAAGGAATGGTGTCTAGCTCTTTGTGGACTAAGGTAAATAAGTGCCACTAGTTTGTGTAGGGTTTGTGGTAGGTAAGAAAAAATGTCCAACTTTTCATGGACTAAGGTAAACAAGTGCCACCAGTTTATGTGGGCTTTATGGTAGGTAAGAAAGGGCATCTAGGTTGTCATGGACTAAGGTAGATAGGTGCCACCAGCTTGTTTGGGCTTTATGCTAGGTAATGGAAAGCATCCTACTCTATTAGGATTAGAAGAAAATGAGTTTGGATACCTCTCTTGGATGATTTTCAATAAGTTAGTAAGGTCAAAGATACTTACTTAAGGCCTTTCGAGGTTTTTTGAAAATAAAAAATTGTACCTTAGTTTCCTTACAAATTTGACTTTTGTATATTGGACCTAGTACCTATAAGATGTTAAATGCTGCATAATGTACGGGGATGCAAGTGCTTATCTAAATGATGTAAGGATAATGACATTAAAAGCCTAATTTAGTGGTCAGTTTTAGCATTTTTCAACTATTTACTCTTTCATGACTTTGGTGAAGTGACCTTTTGCCCTGGGGTTTATAAATCTTGGTTTATATTTCTAAAGGCTTGGAATGTAAAGGCTGCCTTTTGAAGGTACAAAAAGTTCATGAATGTGGAGAGATGGACTTGAGTTCAGATGGCTCATGCATGAAAACTTTTATTGCATTGAATTTGGTGAGTATGAAGGATTCTACTTTGCTAATTATTATTCAAAAGGTGTCTTTGGTGGTCTGGTTGGACTATTCTAAATTTTGGTTAAGGATGACAGTTTGAAAAGAACTTTGGCCTTTTGTCTTTAGGTTGGAGTTTACTAGAAGGAGGTTTTGAGCATATTTTTAGGATGCGGGGTCCCAAGACCAAACTCATTGTGGCCCCAAGAGTTCATTCTTAGTCTTTAAACATGAAACAAAAATTCATGCAAAGTTCTATCTTTCCAAGTAATGCTAGGAAATCCTATTATCAGTATTGTTCATTTATCAAGCATTATCAATTAAATGATAAACATGATGCAACATGCAATGTAGGATTATGAAAAAATTTTTGTGATAAATTAAGTAATTATATTTCATTTAAAGAAAAATGGTATAAGCTACGACAGACTTTTGAGTTTTTGAAAGATTTGCAATATAAAAAAGATAAAAGAGGTCTTTTTAGTCAATTAGCCCCTGATGCTGATGACATGAATACTTCACTAAGTGCTTTTGAAGATTTCTTTCGAGCAATTAATCCTTGGGTATTGGTCAAGTTATAAGAAAATTCCTCAGGTTGCCCTATGGTGGGATTGAGGCCTCAAAGTTAGGTAGTTTTCATTTTTTGAGTACAAGTGTGGATGAGATTTAGTGGGGTTAATCAGTATAGAATAGGTGGATTAGGTTATGATTTGGTGTCTTAATCAGGTTTGTCAATGTGGGGAAAATTGGTCTTAGGGTGGTGATGGTTTGGGCTTCATTGGTTTGAGTGAAGAGGTCTGGTCATTTAAGCTATCCTTCCAGGTTTTCAACCAAAGCTGGTTCGCTCTTTTTTTGTGTTTTTTATTTGTTGTTGTTTTATTTGTTTGTTGTTTTCTTTGTTTTGTTTTTGTTTTTTTGGTTTTTTTTTAGAGTGGAAAGAGAAAGAGAAATATGATGCCCTTTCATGCTTTCGTCCCAGAATCCTTTTAGGCATAGTATTTCTTAACAGAATCAGAGTTCACAAGGTTGAGTAGGTCACTGTTATCCATCTCGATTAAGATTAGGGCTCTTCCAAAAAATACACGTTTCACCACGTACGACCTTTCCCAATTTAGGGTCCATTTTTCTAGAGCATTTTTATGGATCGGGAGAATTTGTTTGAGTGGAAATTCACCTTCTTGGAATTGACGAGGATGGACCTTTTTGTTGTGGGTTTTCATCGTGCACTTTTGACACATCTGTTCATTACAAATGGCTTTGATTCTTTTCTCTTTGATGAGTTTGAGCTGCTCATATTGGTTTTTAACCCGTTTGGCCTCTTCAAATTGTGATACGATTAAAACTCTGAGTGAAGGAATTTTAACCTTAGTAAGTAAGACAGCCTCTATGCCATAGACTAAGGAGAATGGGGTAACACTTATGGAAGTTCATACTATCGTGCGATTGGTATATAAAGCAAAAGGTAACTTTTCATGCCAATCTTCATACATCTCATTCATATTTTCAACTATTATCTTAATATTCTTGTTGGCTGCTTTAATTGCCCCATTCATTTTTGGACTATGTAGGAAGAAGTTTTGATGTTAAATCTTGAACTGAGAGCAAACTGCTTACATCATTTTACTTTTTAGATTATGTGCATTATCTATGATGATCTATTCCGGAAGACTATATCTACAAATGATGTCCCATTTCACAAATTTGCATACAACAGATCTGGCGACATTGGCATAAGAAGCTGCCTCTACCCATTTGGTGAAATAATTGATAGCAACTAAAATAAAATGGTGCCTGTTGGAAGCCTTAAGGGTAATCGTTCTGATCATGTCCATGTCCTATATAAAAAAAGACCATGGAGCTATCATAACATGTAAAGGTTTTGGTGGGACATGGATTTTATCAACATAGATTTGGCATTTGTGGCACTTTCTGGCATAGTCAATGCAGTCCTTTTCAAGAGTTCACCAATAATAGCCTAATCGCATAACTTGCTTTGCCATTCAAGGTCCATTAACATGCATATCGCAAGTTCTTTCGTGAACTTATTCAAGTATTCTTTTGGCTTTGGAGGCATCCATGCATCAGAGTAGTACCTAATCCCATCCTTTCTTGTACAAAATCCTACCATCCAAAATGAAGCTTGTAGCTAATCATCGGATGGTTCTTTTATTAGTTTTGTTGGCATCTTTTGGGTATCATTGATCCTTGATGTACTGATGAATGTCATGATACCATGGCAAGCTGTCCTTCTCTTCTTCAATAATCTAACATTATGTCGAGGCTATATAGATACTCATCTAAATAGGAGCAATGTCCAATTCTCTGTTGACTTTAAACATGGATGAAAAGGTGGCCAAAGAATCAATAATGGTTATCTTCTTGAGTTAGATGCTGAAAGCTAATATCATCAAACTCTTTTTTAAGTCTTAAGATTAGATTACCATAGTTGATCAATTTAGCATCGCGTGTTTCCTATTCTCTTTTCAGTTGGCAAATGACAAGGGTTGAATCTCCAAATACTTGTAGCATTTGAATTCCCCTTTCAATGGCTGCTTGGAGTCCTATGATGCAGGCCTCATATTCAGCTATATTGTTGGTACAATTGAAGTTTAACCTTGCAGTGATAGGGTAGTGGTTTCCATTAGGTGAGACAAAAACTACCCCAATTCCATGCCCAAACGCATTTAAAGCTCCATCGAAGTACATTTTCTAAGATAAGCTACACTCGATGGTGTTCTTCGCCTTAGATATGCACATAAAATCTTCATCAAGAAAATCGGAGTCTAAAGGCTAATATTCATCTATTGCTGGACTTGCCAAGAAATTTGCTATTGCACTACCCTTGATGGCTTTATGATTTACGTACACGATGGCATGCTCAGAAAACATGACTTACCACTTGGCTAACCTCTCTGACAAGGTGAGAGCTTCACATAAATACTTGATAGGATCGAGGTTAGTGATTAGCCACGTAGTGTGGTACAACATGTATTGTCTTAACCTTTGGGTTATCCAAGTTAGAGCATAACATAGCTTCTCTACAAATGAACAATTATTTTCATATTCTATGAACTTTTTGCTTAAATAGTAAATAGCGTATTCCTTCTTGCTTGACTTATCGTGTTGACCTAATACAGAGCCCATGGACTTGTCAAAACTGATAGATATAGGATTATGGCCGACCGGGCACTGATGGCACAAGTATCAGAGGGTTCAAAAGGTATTGTTTAACCTTGTCAAAAACTTTTGGCATTCTTCATTCCATTCTCTAGGATTTTGTTTTTGAAGCAACCAAAAGATAGATCGTATTTGTCTGTCAACTGAGAAATGAATCGAGCTATGTAGTTCAACCTTCCCAAGAAACTTTTCACTTCTTTTTGAGTTCAAGGTGGCGACAAATTTTAGATGGCCTTGACCTTATTGGGATCAACTTTTATTTTTTTCCTCACAATGAAGCCTAATAGTTTGCCAGATGTGACACCAAATATGTATTTAGTAGGATTTAACTTAAATTGATAATTGCATAGCTGTTTAAAAAGTTTTCGTAAGTTGGCAACATGTTCACTCTTTTTTGGCAATTTGATGATCATATCATCCATGTAGACCTTTAGTTTTTTATGGAATAATGTTATCATTGCCCTCTGATAGGTTACCTTAGTGTCTTTGAGCCCAAAGAGCATCACTTTGTAGTAGAAAATGCCCCACATGGTTATGAAGATGGTCTTTTCCATGTCTTCAGCTACCATTTTGATTTAGTTATAGCCCAAAAACCCATCCATGAAGGAAAATAGTGCATTTTTAGTAGTGTTGTCTACTAGGGTATCAATGTAAGGCAGAGAAAAATTATCTTTGAGGTTGGCTCGGTTCAAATTCCTATAATCCATACACATTTGCACTTTACCATTTTTTTAGGAACTGAGACTATATTGGCTACCCATTCATGGTATTTGGCTACCTCGAGAAAACTTGTTTTAAATTATTTTTTCACTTTTTCTTTGATCTTTAGAAGTATTTTAGGCTTTATCTTTCTGAGCTTTTATTGTGTGGCCTTACACATAGGACTAGAGGGAAGTTTATGGACCACAATGTTGGTGTCTAATCTAGGCATGTCTTGGTAAGACTAGGCAAACACACTCGATATTCTTAGAGAAGACTTATTAGTTCGGCTCAAGTTAATGGTTTTATGAAGGTTTCAATTTTAACTTTTTTTGGGTCTTCTTTCATTTCAGGGTTTATGGTTTTAGTGGATTCCTCATGAGGCAATATCTGTTTTTCTTCTTGTTCAATTAGTCTCAGTAGGTCTGCAGGTATGGGGTTCTTTTTAGAAATCTCTTTAGACTCATTCTCACCGGCGTAGATTGATTATTCAAAATTGATTTTTGAAGTTTCAATATGAACATTTATGTCACCTTCATCAAGGTACTTGACAATATGGAAAAAGAACAATATAGGTGGAAAAATATGTAGAGAAAGGTTTAAGAGTTGGCAAGAACTATGAACACAAATAATGAAATGCATAATGCTTAGTCATTTTCATTAGTAATACTTAATAAAAGATGCCCATACAAAGTATCCCATAATGCTTTTGGGCAAAAGTATGTAAGTTTAGTTCATAGCATTACTTTAAAACAGACTTAAATAGTATAGGAATCTCAGTTTTAGTCCAAACACTTGGGATAAATCCTAGAAGGCATAGGCCAGTCTCTAGGCTTATCACTGATGTCTCTAGCTCATTAATCGCTGATGCCTTATTTGGTATGAGCATAGCATTAGTGAAGCCAGTATTCATTTATCCTCTTGGGTGGAAACTTTCTCGAAGTGGTGGAAATATCATTGGTCCACACTTGACGTCTTATCCTAACATAAGAGCCATCTTTTTCTCATGGTTCTTCTGAGCTTTTTTTTTGCTGTGCACTAGGCTTAAATCCTAACCCTCTTTTGTTAATTTGTTTAACAATTTTTGAGGTTTTGACAATCCCTTAGAGGTTTTTTTTGAGTCCTTTTCTAACCAAGGCACCCTTGCCGATAATTAACTTCAAACCTATATGAGTGCTCTTTGATAGGCAAAGCTCAACCATTGGCAACCTTTCCTTGAAATTAATTATGTTGATGAACTCAAAGGATTAAAAAAAGGATTCTAGGATATCTTTATCAGGCTCAACTATGAGGCATCTGTTGAGGTAGCAGCAATGATATCTTTTCTTTCTTCCATACTAACAACTTTGTTCTCAGTGATAAACTTCAACTTTTGGCACAAAGATGATAGTATAGCACCCACAGAGCGAATCCAATGCCTTCCCAACAGGCAGTTGTATGATGGAGCAATATCCATCACATGGAAGTCAACCTCATAAGTACATAGGCCTATTTGGAGTGGAATTGTGATGTTTCCCATAATGTTTCTTAATGTTTCATCAAATGCTTGCATAATCGTACCACTATTCTAGTTATGAGATGTGTCAACGGGGAGCTTGTTCAAGCATGACACAGGCATTACATTTAGAGTTGAGTCATTATCAATGAGCACCCTGGGTAATATAGTGACTTTACAGTATGTGGTGATGTGAAGTGCTTTGTAGTTTCCTCTTCCTCTACACTGGATTTCATCATCGCTAAAAGATATGTAATTGTTGGTAGTGATGTTGCTCACTAGGTGATCCAACTAACCTATAAAGATGTTAGGAGGGATATAGGCCTCATTTAAAACCTTGAGGAGGGTATTTCTATGAGCTTTACAATTCAATAATAGTGCAACACAGATATCTTAGTAGGTTGCTTGTTCAACTAATTGATGATACTATATTCACTGTGCTTGATGAAATTAAGGAATTCCATAGCTTTTTTTAGACCCATTGGCTCTTGGATAGCTAGTGGTTTGAATCTTTGGTTACAAGCTTCGGTACTTGAGGAGCAAGATTAGTACTCTCTTGCTGAGTTTTAATTCTTAATGCTGCTAGGGCATAACACCTACCACTCCGAGTCAAGTGGCTTACCTTTGAAAGGTCAACATTTGTAGCTTGCTGACTAGATTTGCCAGTGATTAAGGTTTCACTTTCATAATTGCAAGGAACCATTTTGTTTCTTTATAAGGGAAAGGGGATGAAAGCTGAATAATCATTTTTGACGTAGGCTAAAAAGGGGGAGCTTTAACTCTTGGTTGATTGTCAAACAAGATTAATGGCCTTCCAACCCTATAAGGAGATGCTTTATTCTTTTTCCATAGTGTTGACAGACGGGGTTGCATTTGTAGACTTGATATGCTGGGTTTGTTTTTCATCATAGAATTTGATGCTACCTTTACTCATCATCCTTTGAACCATAGCATGAAACTCTTTACATGTTTAAAGAGTGGCTGCATTAAGCAATTTAGCTTGCACTAATTTTTTCCTCTGGTTTTTTGGTTGCATTAAGCAATTTAGCTTGCACTAGGATTTGCCAAACCAAATTCATTGGTGTTCTGACCTCCTCTATGTTTTCTACAACCTTGTAATTTTTTTCAATAACCATTGTACTTAAATCATACTCAACATGAGTTTGAGATGAACAAGATTCAATGCAAGATTTTAGTTGCTAACTAGCCTTTATTTTTCTTTTCCCTTTATCTTTACTGATTTTTTTTACCCGATTCATTTTTCATGGCCTCATCGATCATCCCACAAAGTATGACTATGTCCGTGAAGCATTTTGGGAAACTTTTCACTACCTTTTCATAATAAAGGGCATGTAATATGCCGATGAATCTGACAATCATCTCTATTTTTGTTAATAAGGGATGAATCTGGGTAGCCTCCTCCATCCATCCTAAAGCATACTACCTAAAACTTTCATCAATTCTTTTTTCTATGCCCATAAGAAATAGATAACTTGAGATCTGGCCATCAGTAGGCCTTTCCTCATCTATGGCATTAATAGATGGATTGATGTGTTCATCCCACTCCTCATAGAACTCAATCTCAGACTGGTCTATCATCTCTTAGACCATTTCTAAGAATGATAGGCAGTGCTGCAAATTGTGCCCTTAACTGTATGGCAACAAGATGTTTCAGTGGCTTTTGTACTTTGATTTTTAACATCTATACTATTTCAGCATTCACAAAAGTTTTCCAGACTTTACTCATTGGGGTTTTGACTTCTCTACTGCTTCTTTTGATCCAACAACCTTTCCCATTAATTATTGCATTCACTCTTAATTTGACATGATTAGGGAGTGGATTAGCTCCAACATTTGGTCTAGGCCCTTATTTGACCTTAATCACTTTTTTTTCTTGCAGACCATGTACCTTTCTCTTAAACGACATTTAATTTTAAATAGAATGACCTTATGCTCTAATGTGGTACTCATAGTAGCATTCTCATCATACCATCTAGGGTACATTGGTGATCTTGGGTTTGTGAATACTCGGGCCACTAGTTGACCTACCAATAAATGAGAGTAGATCTCTTTATAAGAGTAAGGGATTGGTTCAAAGTGCTCTCTTTCTTGAGGTGCTTGTTAAGTGTTTGGAGCTCTTGCATTGTTCATATTGGAAGGTTTTGCATTGATCATTTTCCATCCCTTTTCGATGATTATGAGTGTTATACCGATGATGAACTGTAAATTTCATGTTTTAAAGCACCTTCACTTTAAATTATTGCCAGATTAGGCTTTTATGATATGTTCATGCATATGTTTGATGCAATGAGAGTGAATATGCAATCATAAAGATAAATGAATGAATAAAACAATTAAAGAATTAGGTTAGTCATGCAAATGCAAAAAGGACAATTAGATAAAAGGGCAACTCTATCAATAGTGTCTTTCATTAAAGCAACAAAATGTCCTGATTGCACATAATTACATTAAAAAATGCCTAACATGGTTACATTGCCTGACTATATGGTCCAAAAAATACAACAAGTTTTGCTCTGGCTACATCTATCATGTTCTCAATCTCTAATTAAGCTACCCGAGTCTGCCCTAAGAGATAGCGATGATGGTCTTGATAGTTTTGGATTGTGTGATCAATCATTTAAAGCCATTTTTGCTCTTACTATTTGAAGGTTCTCACTAGTGCACTGACTTGTTCTTGGCGAGCTTCAGCAGAATGCTCTAAATCTTGAATTCTGAGTGTCAGAGCTTCAAATTTAGCTTAGTTTACCTTTAAATCTCAGATTCAAACTTTTAACCATTCATTCTTTCATTGGTAAGTTAATGCAAAAGCACGAGTTCTAACAAGCTTTTCCATATTGACCTTAGCCGCTTCTCTTTATTGATGTAGTTTTTTTCTTAAGGGTAGTAATTTCTGTCCTCCACTCAACTGATGACTTTCTAAGTCTTTGGGACTTGCTTTCTCTGTTAAGGGCTACATAGTCTTTCTTCAAACTCTTAAGACCCTTTTTGAGGTAGTTTTTCTCTATGATAGCCCTATTTACCTCACCATCCTCGAGGCAAAAGTATATTTCCAATTGACTATTTTCCTTTTCTAAGCGGGTAATCTCTTTGGCAAAGGTCACCTTTTCTTGTTCAAACTCTAGCTTGAGTAATTCAATCTTAGAGGGAAATTTGTCAACTGGTAGTTATGATGTCCCAATACTAGAGAAAGGCAAGGCATCATTAATGCGATGGATCCTCCATTCACCATATCCCAGTGTCATACTACTCCCTATCCAATACCTCTTCATGCAATGGGTTTGCCTCTATGCGTGAAAGACTAGTTGGACTTTTGACTTGTAATCAAGCTTACCATAGTCAAAATCCCATAGCTCTAAGTCTTGGACGAAGGTGATGAATTATCAGCACTAGAGTTGTCAGAGGACCAGAATAGGAGTGTAGCTAGTGTTTCCCCATAGTCCCATGAGCTGTACACAATTGTAATCTCCACATCTATATATGACCGTCTGTAGGGAAAACCAAAAGGCCTTCGATATTACCTCTTCCCCCTTGGGGTTCTAGAATTTCTGGACCTATTGCTCTTCAGATTTATCTTGAGGTCATTCCCTTTCAAGTACCTTAGAGATAAGGCTAAAGTTGGGTAAAAAGTTGTATGAAATCTTACTTTTTTTGGGATAAAAATAATTGACGAGCCAAATGTGAAAGAGTGGTTCACATCTGATGAAGTGGCTGATACCCATTTTTTGCAAAAATTAAGAGTTACAATAGTTTTGGCAACAATGGCTAGTACAAGATTGATGTTGTAGCACAAATGAGAAAAGACATCTGCTTCCATAGCTTTAACATAGCCTAATGTCCTTGGGAATATGACCAAACCATATATCGCTAAAGCATATATATCTTGGACTTTTTGGATGTCAACGGTACTCATCATTGCTTTTTTCAAACTGGCCCATGAGATGCATTCATTGTTCCCCTTTGTTTTGATATGACTCTCAATCTAAGACTCTATTGCCTTGAGGATTTGAGCTAATCTTTTTTGAAAGTTGAAGGGTTTGAAGCCTTGTAGTATATTATATTGGCCTTTGCTCTTTCAATGTTGAGCAACGTGGTATTTTCGTTGACTCTGGAAACCACATCTTCATAATTGAATGTGAAACATCGATATGCTGAATTCCAAAACTGAATGCTGCTTGCAACAAGCCGACATCCAAATAGACTTAGAGCAAAAGAGCAATATCTCTATATCTTTTAGTGAATAATTCCCTTTCCGTATTGTCCCAACTTGTCCATATAGTCCTCAAATCTTGCCAATCATTTTGATGATACCTTATCTTGATCCTTTCATGCACTGTTGAGACATACCCTGGTTTAAAGATGTCCTCATCTTCAGGCTGCTAGTGTCCTGACCATGCTCGAACCTCTTCAAAAGGCTTCAAGTCTGAAGTGGACTGTTGCTCTGTGATAGACACCCCTTAGTGAACACTAAACCAATAGCCAATTGTCCGATGATGACGATGAAATAATGCATGCATGATAAGAAAAAGAAAAAAGGGAAATGAGTTTGTAACCATACAAAATAATAGGTAAAAAGATAAAGAAATGAAAGAATAGCAAAAAAAATGCATCACAAAATTTGCCCAGAGAATAGGTGGTATGATGCTTAGGGGCAGACATGATGATTATGAATGTTGAGACATTAAACAGATAGCAAAACGACGCATTTGCTTTGAAAATTACCTCAAAGCAAAACAATACCTCGTAGGATTAAAATTGACCATTTAAATGGTGCTGTTCATCCATCACCATCTATGCTAAGCCATCATTCATACAGCATGATGGCTTATTTTGGTCAGATATAACTATTTTAAGGTGGCATTGCAGGTAATGACATTCACTTATCCTTGCCCACTTATTAAAAAAGATTTGTCATCAAACGTAATGGCATATCCTAAAGGAATAATCATGAAAATAAAAATGACAAACGTGGGTGACAAGGTTCACCCATCATCGCCCATGTAACCACGGTATATAAAAGCAAAGGTAAAAAGTGTTTCCTTGGGTGATCCTACTCTCTAGGTTATTCTAGCAGTAATTTAGTATGGTTTGAGATGGTTTAGCTCATAGGGTTAACTATATGGGTTTAGGTTGATGCCTAATTCAATATCCGAATCGCTCTTCCGTCTACTAAGGCACCCCACTCTTAGGCCCATCATGGGTTTGGTGAAACAAGTTTGATCTGGTGGATTTATTTCTCTATGAAAATGCGAAAGGGTACTAACGAGAGATATAGGTAATTTACACCCAGAAGGTCTTGCCATGCCTTTGTAGAGGGTTACTCACAAAGGCGAATGGCTCACTACTCCTAATAATTAGGATACTAACCATACCATGGTGTTTGGTAGAAATCTAGTGCAAATGCAAGTGTACGGTGTGTGTCAAGGAAACAATCAAACCTTTTGTTTTATTCCTATATTACCATACTTATTCAAGTTGCTATTTATTTAGGAATGAACAATCCCTAACAATTACAAGACAAAACATAAAAGATAAAGATTAATAGATAAAATACAAGAAAATTATATCTAAATAACTATGGAGATAGAAAAACAAAGAATCGAGTGAAAAATAGCAAGCCATAGGCCTAACTCTTTAGGTCTCTAGTGGAGTCACCAAGCTATCACCATGTGCTTACCTTTAAAACTTCAAATGATCCAATGGGCATAGCATGCTCGACTTAAAAATAAATGATAGTTGGTTATAGTTGAGCCTTTGAGTTATCCCTTGATCGAGATTTGGATTAGGCATAGTAATATGAAGAGACAAGAGACCATCAGGCGAATCACTCATCCAATTCTTGGATGGTCACCATGAAGTAGCTATAAACTTGGAGTCGCCACCAATCATTTCGGGCTAGGCAGGATCAGATGCCCATTAAAAACAATATTCTGAGTTACAAAACTTAAAACATCGATTTCAAGGTCCACGAAGTCTAGAGATTTATTGGTTAGGTTTAGGGGTTGGTTATGCATAGGGAAGGATTAGCACTCCCACAATGCCTAAAATCGGTACCTACTAGCTATGCTCACTTTGGTCTCGGTTAAATTGGTTTCATTTAGTCATTATTTAGATATAATCCCCTTTAATGCATGAAGTTTTGTAAATTGTAAATCTGGGTTTTTAAAGAAAATTAGATCACATATACACCTTGGAGTTGTGAGGAACATAAGGATTTTTATGAAAAATAATGTTCGGATTGGCTTTTAAAAATTTGAATATTCCATATTAGGCACTATAGAGATACCAACACGAAACATTGCTTTGTAAATGTTATTGGAAAAAGAATTTTAAATGTGAATGCACAATAATCACTGCAAAAGGAAAATGTTTTAGTAAGGTGACAAAGAATATAATAATATCATAAACAAACAGTCATAAACTAAAGAGCGTAAAAAGGAAAGACGATCAGAGTGCATCTCGTAATTATCTTCGATCATTGAAGAATAATTGGGATGGCAATTTAGAGATGGGTATGGATTCGATGGTAATTTGCAAGACAAAAAGAAGATTTTAATCCAAATAATTCGGGGCATCCGGAAGAGAAAAAATTTTTGGATTTTTTTGTAAAAGCAGGGCTAAGTATCCCCTTGGAGAATTGGGGTTGGAGCATCCCCAAAGATGAAATTATTAAAATATTTAGGAGTAAAGAGAAAATTTGAGTTTTTTTATATGGAGAATGGGGTTGGAGTATCCTTTTAGAGTAGTGAGGTTGGAGTATCCCCAAAGATGAAAATTTTTTATGCTTTGAAGGAAATGTTCTTTTTTGTTTTTAAAAGATTTTAAAAATACGAAATCAAAGATTTGTATAAGATATATTTTTATCTTAAGCCTTAATCCGAGTCTAAAGGGCTTATGTTATGGGGGAACAATCGGATGGATTTTGAGACATTCAAATGTCTTTATAAAGGAGATAAAAAATTAGGTTAAAAATAAAGGACAACATTGTGCTATCTCTCTTCTTGAATTTATTTCAGGTTCATCTGGAGGCTTTAAGGGGTGAATGAGGTACTGTTGGAAAGATGACTCGATGGGGTTTAATTTAAAAATATTTTAAAAATCCTATAAAATCACTTTCTAGGTAGAATTAATTTTTGAAATTAGGTCTATCTTGACACTAGCAGCATATGTAGGGGAAAGACACATCAAACTTTAAGAAATCTCTTTAGGTTTATCCAGAATCATTAAATCGTGAACAATTCCTTTTCGGAAAGGGAATTTTGCAAATTTTTGGTAAAAATATTCAAGAAGTTCAAAAAAATCATTTGCTACGTCAAAACAACCTAAACAGAAAACTATATGCTGATTCAAGGGGTTCCAAATAGCAAAGGTTCAAGAAATCCTATTTCTTTCATTTGGAAAGATCCAAGGGCACACAAGACATTGTTGAAAGGTACTTTGATGCCCTTTAAAGGAAAAATATCAAAAGAATCAAGGAAAATATTTTGTGGTTCAAAAATGATTTTTCAAGCTTAAACTATAATGCTGCTAGAGCAAAATGGGGGCTATCTAATTTTTTAATTTTCTTAAGGGATAGACTTAGGTCTAGGATGTCTGAACGTCCATGACAGAAAGGAGCAAGTTACATGGGCATCATGAGCCCATTCCATAATCCTAAAGTAGTGTGGGATAATGAAAGAACCTGTTAACCATGTCACTAAAGGGGTATTTTACTCAAAATCAAGGCTTAATTTTTAACATAAGAAAACTGCATTTTATTTCCATGAATCCAGACTTGGAAGGTTTAGTTAGTCCCCAAGATTGAAGGACCAATATGATAAAACCTTAAATCCATGCTAATCTCTATTTATTGAAGGTAGCATGAACTTAACTTAGGGATTTCTTCTAAAAATCAGATTTTTTGCAAATAAACATGCATATTGACAGGAATGACATGGACAAAACATAACATGCACAAAGATGAACAAGGACTAAACATGTAAACAAACAAAGGTGACATTTTTAACATGGAAATAGGTGACCAAAATGTAAAAAAGATGACAAATAAGGTGTATGAAAATGACATGAACATATTTAAATAAAAAACTGTAGGCTGAAGTTGTCAAGATAACATTTCTATGTCATAAGACTCCCTAAAACATAAGAAAATGCATGAATGTACATAAGACATGTTAAAATGAAAATTCAGCATGTGTTAAGCATGTGAAAATAGATAAAATATATTAGAGAATGCATGAATAAGGGACTAGTTTGATGATAGAAAGAAAGAGTAGAAATTTGGCCTACCAAGCAACATCAAGGCATCACAAGAACATAAAGATCCTAAAACTACCATAACCAAGGCAACAATGATGCATGAGAATCTTAGGATGGTCATGGCAGCATAAAGGACTCATTAAAATTATGTAGATGATAAAAAAGAATAAAAATGTATGGAACAAGGTAGAAAATATACCAAAAAGCTTAAACTTTTCTTCCTTCCTAAAGTAGTGACTTTTAGCTTAATGTTTTCCTTATTTTTACTATTATTTAACAAGATAAGGATGAAAGAAAGAAGCTTTCTGGTAATATGATTGATGGCAAGGTGTTTTGAGGTTGAAAGTATGTGAAAGATTGAGTTTTTGAAGGTTTTCTAGTGGGGTTTAAGGGATCTATAAGAATGGAAAAAGATTGAGGGTGAAAGGTAATGGAATGGTGTTTTATGGGAGTGTTTTTGGGACTGAAGATTGTTAGAGATTCTTAGGAATGGATGGAGCCTTTTTTAATATTACTTGGGAGCTCTTTCTGGGAATAGTTGGAAGTTTTTTTGCTTCTCTATTTTTTTGAGAATGGCTAGGAGTCTTTTTTAAATTCATTACTCATCGAATGCTTTTAAGAGAAAAAACAAAGGCATTTTTTATCTTTCATTCTATACTAGGGGACATCTCTAGATACCATGCTCAGCTAGTGTTCTTCCTATTGGTTTTGTCATGCTGAACAAGGGGGCAAAAAAGCTACAATAGCCTCCAAGCTGAAGATATGCCTAACATGCCCTTTTACAACCATATATATTATGAAAGTGACCCTTGCCATTAGCTATTTGGGCTTTAAAAATTTGTTTAAATTCGATCATAGGACCAAAGTCTTGGTTTGCAATGATTTATGATGATTTTTTTTGTGCAAAAACATGTTTGAATTAGATTTTTGAAGGCTGAGGAAAGGTCCCAACTAGCAAAAATGCCTTGGTGTATCGATACAAAACATCTTATATCAATGCATAAGGCAATTTTTACCCATAAGTATCGATACAATGAGGTGTTTATCAATACTATAAGTAAAAAATTATTTCTAGTCTCGAGACTTAAAGGCTTGTATTGATACTTCATGGATTTGTTTCAATACTCATGCTTATGCATCAATACATTTTGCCAAAAATCACAACTTAAGCTACTGCCAAGGACTGTATCAGTATGAACATGCTAGGTATTGATACCAAACCTTAAGTATCGATACCAAAACCTCTTGTGTTGATACTACATGTGAAAATTCAAGTTTTTGGTGACGTAAAAGCCTCATATCAATACTTATGCACCAATATAACTCGCATGTACCTATGGCTTCCTGATTTACTTTAACTTGGTCATAAACAGTGGGAAATTGATCTATGCACTCATTTGAGTAACTTTGATGACACCATGAAAGATGGCCTTTGATGCCTTATTTTACATTTTTCTTTAATATGACCCATAAGCATTTTAGACCATCTAAAAAAAATTTTTCTCCTGGCTTCTATTGTCTAATGCCTAGTGACATGGCACCTAGTCATTGTCCCTCAGTTTTTATTTTTTATCTTTTGATTCTATCACCTTTCAATTGAGCCCTAGGATGCCAAAAGTGGGCCTAGACAAAATGAGGTGTCTATAGCTGGGTTTACTCGTGTTTGGGATTTTTTTGTCAACTAGGTTTACTTACAAATTCAATAGGCTGGTTTATGGTTTGACTAAAGGGATTACTCCTGGTAGTCCAAGGTGACTATCTTAAATTTTAGGGCACTATTGATAAAAAGGTCAAAAAAGGATTTTTACTTTCCACCTTTTGACTAAAGTTTGTTAGGATAAGGTTTTGAATGTTTTTTCAAAATAGGGAAGTCTAAGAGTAAGACTATTGTTGTTCCAAGGTTCATTCTTGAACTTAGGATGTGAAACAAAGTTCTTGTAAAGTTTTCATCTTTTTTGAAGCAATCCTAGGAAATCCTATTATCAATTTTGTTCTTTTATCAAGGATTATTAATTAAATGACAAACATTATGCAACATGGAATGCAAGTGTTATAGAAAGGAATTGAGAGAAAAATTAGTAACTGTATTTCATTCGAAAGAATACGAGTACAATTCATGAAAAATTATGAGATATACAAAAGAGTTAGGAATAGATTTTTTGGATAGATGGTGCCTTTGATGCTAATGATATGAATCTTCCATTGAGTGCTTTCAGAGACCTTTCTTAAGTAGCCAATCCATATGGTGTTAGTCAATCTTCAAAGGAAACATCTTAGATTACCTCATGATGTGATGGTTGCCTTAGGTTTAGATAGATAGCCTTTTCTTTCTGGGTACAAGTGAAAATAGGGTTTAGTAAGCTAGGTTAGAGTATGGCAAGTGGATCAGGTTATACTTTAGTGTTTCAATCATAGTGCGATGGATAGGTCGGGTTGGTGCTGGTTTGGGCTAGTGATAGTCAAATTTGGTTTGTTTTGGAGAAGGGTATGTTTGGTCACTTAAGCTACTTTTCAACTAAAATAATTTATTTTCCTAGATGCCTTTTCAGGTTTTCATCTAATTTATTTAAGATTGTAGGATGCTTGATTAGGTTTTTGCCTTAATATCTTGTTCAGGCATAGTATCTTTTGATTGAGTCTAAGTTAATAGGGTTGGGCAAGTCACTGCTCACCATCTTAGTTAAGATCAGGGCTCTTCCAAAAAATACGTGTTGCACTATATACGACCCTTCCTAGTTTGGATCCATTTTCCCTAAACATTTTTATAGATTAGGAGAATTTCTTTAAGCACTAAGTCACTTTCTGAAAATTGATGAGGATAGACCTTCTTGTTATGGGCTTTTATCATAAGTTTTAATACATTTGCCTATAACAGATTAACTTTTACTCTTTTCTCATCAATAAGGTTAAGTTGCTCATATCGATTTTAACCTATTTGACTTTTTCAAGTTATGATTGCATTAATAACTTGAGTAAAGGGATCTCAACCTTGATGGGTAAAACAACCTTTGTGTCGTAGATTAAGAGAAATAGGGTAGCACCCTTAGAAGTCTGAACCCCTATGCGATAGATGTGTAGCACAAAAGGTATCTTTTTATACTAGTCTTTGTATGTTTTGTCCATCTTTTCAACTATCTTCTTAATGTTCTTGTTTGTTGCTTTAACTATCCCCTTCATTTTTAGGTAGTATAGGACTGAGTTATAATGCTAAATTTTGAATTAAGAATAAACGGTTTGCATTATCTTATTTTCCAAGTTTTGTGCATTAGTTGTAATGATATGCTTGGGGAGCTCATATCAATAGATTATGTCCCATTTTACAAATTTGTGCATAATTAGTGACAATAGTGTATGAAGTCACTTCTACCCATTTGGTAAAATAATCAATGGCAAACCAAATAAAATAGCGTTCGTGAGAGGCCTTAAGAGTGATAGGTCCTATCATATCCGTGCACCATATAGAGAAAGGCCATGGAGCTATCATGACATTAAGATGTGATTGTAAGAAATGAATTTTGTCCACGTAGATTTGGCACTGTGGCACTTGGAAGCATAGCTAACTTTAATCTTTCTCAAGGGTCAACAAATAATTACCTAATTGCATGACTTGTTTCACCATTCAAGTCTATTAGCGTGCATACCGTAAATTCCTCTCTAGACTCCTTTAAGGATTTTTTTTGCTTTGGAAGCATTTACACACTAGAGTAATACTTGATTGCAGCCTTTCTTGTATAAAATCCCATTATCCAAAACAAAGTTCATAGCTAGTTTGGATGGTTCTCTTATAAGTTTTGATAGCAAATTCGGGTACTGTTGGTCCTTGACATATCTGACAATATCATAATACCATGATAATCACCCTTTTCCTCTTTTAGCTATGGCAATGGGCTAGAGCTTTATTGATACTCATATGGATATGTATGATCTCTAACTCACAGTTTACTTGGAACATAGAGGCCAAGGTTGCTAGAGCATTGGCCATTTGGTTTTCCTCCCAAGGTAAATGTTGGAAGCTGATTTCATTGAAGTTTAGTCTTAATTTAAAGATAGATTAATTTTCTGTATTCGATTAGCTTAGCATCTTGGGTCTCATACTCTCTTCGAAGCTAACAAATCACTAAAGCTAAATCTATAAATACTTGCAGAGTTCTGATACCCCTTTCGATGGTGGCTTAGAGTCCTATGATGCAGGCTTCATATTTGGCTTTGTTGTCAGTACAATCAAAGTTTAATCTGGTGGTTAAGGGATAGTAAATTCATCAAGTGAGATAAGAATTGCCCTGATTCTATGCCTCAATGCATTTGAAGCTCTGTCAAAGTACATTTTCCAAGAAGGGTAGCTATAGACACTTTATTTTGTCCGAGCTATTATCAGAGGCATTGGAGGTCATTATTTGACCATCCTTTAAGTTCTACAAATGAGCATGGGTTAATTTCCAATCACTTCTGACCAAAGCCAGGTAATTTAGAGAGCCAAATGTACATACAAGTCATATGGGTGCATAGAAATCAAAACCAAGCTCTCACATCAACAAAATTCAAAATTTCACATATAGTATCGATACCTAAGGTGTGGTCTTGATACTTAGTGTGTTTATATCAATACAGGTCTTGGCAGTAGCTAATGTTGTGATTTTTGGCCAAATGTATCGATACACAAGTAAGAGTATCGATACAAATCCATGAGGTATAGACACAGTTCTCTAAGTCTTGAGATTGGAAACAATTTTTTAGTCTTGGTATCAATACATGTTATATTGATACTCATGGGTAAAAGTTGCCTTGTGTATCGATAAAAAATGTTTTGTATGGATACACCAAGGCATTTTTGCCCAGTTTGAGCCATTTTTTAGCCTTTGCAACATTGACTTGAAAATCCAATTCAAACTTGGTTTTGCCCCAAAAATCATCAAAATTCATATCAAGCTTCAGCTTTAGGCTTATGATTGGATTTAAACAAAATTTTCAGGCTCAAATAACTAATGACAATGGACATTTTCATGAAATATATGGTTTGTCAAAGGGTAAGCTTGGCTTTTCTCTAGTTGCAAACTGCTACAACCTTTCTACACCACTACTCTGCATGGTAGAACTAATCAAAATAAGATCAGCTAAGTATAGTACCTGGAATTATCTCCTAGTACATGAGGGAAAATCCTAGAGTGCCTTTACTTTTGGCTTAAAAACATTGGCTGAACACACTCCATATAAAAGAGCCAATCTTGGCCCAGCAAGAGGGAAGCCTATAAAGACATCTCCATCTTGTTCTCAGCTATCTCTAAAAAATCTCCAGCAACCTCTAGACCCAAAACACTCCCAAAACACTATTCTATTAATCTCCATCCCTCAACCAAAAATGTCATTCTCGTAGCTCCTCCAAACCCTTACTAAAAAACCTCTAAAAACTTAACCTTTCACACGCTTTCATCCATAAAACCCCTCTTCATCAATATTACAACCAAAAAAGCTTCTTGTTTTCACCATTTTTTTGCTAAACAATAGCAAAGAGAGGGAAAAAACTAAGTTTAGAGCCACTGCTCCAAGTAAAAAAGAAAGTTCAAAGCTTTTTGGTATATTTCTCTACCTTGCTTTATTTATTTTCTATTTTTATCATTTGCATCATTTTAGTGAGCCATTCATGGTGTCATGACCATTTTATGGTTCTCATGCATTGTTGTTGCTTAGTTATGGTAGTTCTAGAGCCTTGATGATCTTTGTGATGCCATAATGGTGCTTGAATGACCAAACATGCTTCTTATCAATTTTGCCACCAAAATAGCCCCTGTCCATGCATCTTTGACATGTGTCATCCACCATCACACTCTCAACACATGCTTGAGTCTTTTTTATAACTTGTTTCCATACATATTCATGTATTTCCTTACCTTTTGATGAGTTTTATGACATAAAAATGTTGTCCTGTCAATTTCAGCATGCTTTTCTCTACTTAAATGTGATCATGTCATCTCCTATTACATGATCTTTGATGTCATCTCTATGTATCTTGTCACCTTCTTGCATTTTTGTCATCTTTCCTACGTTAAAATACCATCTCTTGCTTGTTTGAATGTGTTATTCATGTTCCTTATTATGTATGTTGCATTATGGTCATAAGATTTTTGCCAAAAATGTTTTCTGTTTTGAAAAATCTGATTTTCAAAGTAAATCCCTAAGCTAAGTCTATGCTACCTCCAATAGATGGAGACTAGCATAGATTTAATGTTTTCATAAAATTAGTTGTCCAATCTTGGGGGACAAATCAAACATTTTAGGTCTGGATTCATGGTGAGATAAGTTTAATAATATTATTTTTACAAACAAAAATGACCTTTTTAGTTGATGAAAAAAATACTAAGCGTTGATTTTAAGGTTAATACCTTTATTTGTGGAATGGTTAGCAGATTGTTCTATCATTCCAAACTACTCCAAGATAGTGGAATGAAATTGCAATGCCCATGTCATTCTTTTTTTCTGAGTCACAGACATTTGGATGTCCATGGCTTGAGTTTGACCTCCAATAAACTCGAAAAATCGAATAAACCCTATTTTTGGCTCTAGCAACATCATAGTCTAGATTTGAAAAATTATTTTCAAGTCATAAATGATTTTTCTAGAATTTTCTAATATTTTCCCTTAAAGGGCATCAAATTAACTTTTTGAAGGTGTCTTATTTACCCTTAGATCATTTCGGATGAAGGAGTTATGATTTTTCAAACCTTTTCTATCTGGAATCCTCGAATCAGTGCATTATATTCTATTTAGGCCATTTGAACCATTAAATGATTTTTTTATTATTTAAATATTTTTCCTAGAAAGTTTGTAAAATTTTCTTTTTGGAAAAGTATTGTTTATGATTTAATGATTTTGAATGAGTTTAGAATGATTTTCAAAGTCCATCACACCTTTTCCTTTGTATGCACTTCCAGTGTCGAAACACTCATAATTTCACAAATTAATTATGCCTAGGAAGCGATTTTCTAAGATTTTGAGATATTTTTACATTATCCTCATCGAGTTACCTTTCTAAAAGTACCTAGCTTACCCCTTAAAGCCTTCAAAAGAACATGGTATAAATTCGAGAAGAGAGATAGGTCGATGCTATCCCTTGTTTTTTAGAATCAAAATTAACCCCGTCTCTCTAATCACCATTAGCTAGATGTTGGAACTTCTCAAAATGCATCTCGTTGTCTCCCCCCATAACACAAGCCTTTTAGGCTTAGATTAAGGATTAATATAAAAATATATTTTATTCAAATCCTTGATTTCCTATTTTTAAGATATATTTTTCTTAAATATCTCTTTTCTTTTAAATTATCAAAAAATTTCATTCTTGGCAATACTCCAACCCCATCTATATTAGGGAATATTGCAACCCCATTCTCCACTAAAAAACTTATATTTTCCCTATTGAATTTATTCAAGATTCTTGATTATTTTCTTAAATTATTAAAAATTTTCATTCTTGGAGATACTTTGACCCTACTACCCCAACGAGATACTCCAACCCTATTTTCTACTAAAAACGTGAAGTTTCTCTCTTAAATTTATTTGAATTCCTAATTATTTTTTAAAATCATCAAAAACTTTTATTCTTGTGTATACTCTAACCCCACCTCTTCGAGGGATACACCAGCTCTGTTTTTTAACTAAAAATCCAAAAAATTTCTTTTTTTCGGATATCCTAGATTCTTTCAATTAAAACCTTTTTATTTCTTAAATTACCACCGAATCTAAACATCTTAAATTTGTTATTTTGGTTATTCTTTAATAATCAAAGATAGTTACGAGATACATTCTACTTATCCCTTCTTTTTAAGTTCTTTTATGTGTGATTATTTTTTCTATGATATTATCATTGTCTTTTTCATCCTACTAACACATTTCCTTATTCTAGAGTGAACATCATGCATTCATATTTTAAAATTGTTTTAAAAAAATTTGTATAAGGCAATGTTCCATTTTGATATCTCTCCAGTGCCTACCATGAAATATTTGAATTTTCAAAATTTAATTCAAAATTCATTTTCATAAAAAATCCTTATGCTCCTCATTCCTTCACGGTGTATAGGTGGCATAAAATTTTCTACCAAAATTGGATCTACAATTTCCACAATAGTTCATACATTAAAAGGGATTATATCTAAACAATGACTAAATGGAATCAATTAGGTCAAATCGAAGCAAGATATAGTTAGCAGGTACTAATTTTAGACATCGTGGTGGTGCTAATCCTTCCCTACACCTAAATAACTCTTGATCCAACCAATGAATCTTTGAACCTTTTAAACCTTGAAATCAATATTTTGAGTTTCATAACTCAAAATATTATTTTCAATAGGCATCCGATCATGCCCAGCCTGAAATGGTTAATGGCAACTCCAATTTTATGGTTATTTCATGGTAACTTTCCAAGACTAGTTGGATGAGCAATTTGTCCGACAGTCTCTCTCCCCTTCATATTATCATGCCTAATCCAAATCCTAACGAAGGGATAACTCAAAGGCTTTGACCAAGCACCATATTTTTTAAGTCAAACATGTTCTCACTTTGAATCGTCCAAAGTAAGCAGGAAAATGTAAAGGGGTATGTGGTGATAGCTTGGCGACTCTGCTAGGGATAATTTAGAGAGTTAAGCCTATGACTAGCTATATCTCGCTCTATTCTTGGCTTTTTGGAATTCCATCATTAATTGGTTATAATCCCCTTCCACATTTGTTTACTAACTTTTCATCTTTCATGGTTTTTGCCCTATAATTGTCACAGACTATTTCATTCTTGAATAAATATCAACTTGAATAAGTATGGTCATATGGGAGTAAAATAAAGGGTTCGTTGTTTCCCAAGCACACATTGTGCATTTCCATGTGATTAGATTCCCACCAAACACCATGGTGAGGTTATAGTCCCAATTACTAGAAGGAAGTGAGCCATTCACCTTCATGAGTATCCCTTCACATAAGCATGGCAAGACCTTCCCTAGTGTAAATTACCTATGTCTCTCATGAGTACCCTTCTGTATTTGAATAAAAAAATACATCCACTGGATCAAACCCATTTTGCCAAACCTATGATGGGTTTAGGATTGGGTGCCTTGACTATCTTTACTAGACAGAGAAGTAATTTAGATACCAATTTAGGCATCCACTTAAACCCATATAGTGAACCCTATAAGCCAAACCATGTCAAACCATACCAAAGTGCTGCTAGAATAACCTAAAGAATAGGGTCACTCAGGGAAACACTTTTTTCCTTTACTCATACACACCATGTTATGCAGGCAATAATAGGCATTGTTACCTACATTTGTTATTTTATTTCATGATCATTTTTAGGGTATGTTATTATGTTCTATGGCTAACCCTCTTTAATAAGTGAGTGGTGACAAGCGAATGTCACCAACAATGCCCTAAAAAAATCATATCTAACTGAAATAAGTCATCATGCTGTCTAACTAACAACTTAAAATGTACCTATCATAAGTGGTGACTAACGAACATCACTATTTAACTAGTTAGTCTTGACCTTATAAGGTATCGTGTCACCTTGCTAATGGTAATTTTAACCCAGATACGCTATTATGTAATCCGATTATTGTCAATTGTCATGTTCGCCCTAGGCATCATAATGCCTATTTTCAAGGCAATTTATGTGGTGTATATTTTATGCTATTTTTATATATACCCTTATTTTTACAATTATTACTTGTGTGGTCACTAACTTCTTTCTTTTTTTTCTTTTTGATGTATGCATCATTTCATCATAATCATCATTATAGGACAATTGGCCAATGGTTCAGTGTTCATCAAGGGGTGTTTGTCATGGAGCAATAGTCTACTTCATATCTTAAACCTTTTGACGAAGTTCGAGCATAGTTAAAGCACTAATAACATGAAGATGAGGATGTTCTCAAACCCGTGTATCTCTAAATAATGCATGAAAGGGTTAAGATAGGGTATTGTCAAAATGATTGGTAAGATATGAAGTACATATGGATCGATTGGGATAATATCGAGAGGGAATTATTCCCAAAAAGAGATGGAGACATAGCCATTTTGCTCTAGGTCCATTTGGATGTTGATCTATTGCAAGCATTATCTCAATTTTAGAACCCAGCATATTGATGTTTCACTTTCAATCATAAAGACATGGTCCCCATAGTTGATGAGTACATTATGTTACTCAACATTGAGAGGGCTAAGATTGATAGAATATATAATAAGGCTTTGTATCCTTTAACTTTCACGGAAAGATTAGCTCAGATTCCTAGTCAACAGAGTCCTGGATCAAGGATGGCACTAAAATAAAGGGGAATAGTGAATGCATTTCAAGGGCTAGTTTGAAAAAAGCAATGGCAAGTACTGTTGATATTCGAAAAGTTTAAGTTTTCTATGCTCTAACAATATACGGTCTGGTTATATTTTCGATAACATTAAGCTATGTTGAAGCTATGCTAGCAAATCTCTTTTCCTAGTTATGCTGTAACATCAATCCCATATTGACCATTATTATTAAAACTATTCAAGCTTTCAATTTTTGTAAGAAAATAGGTACGGGTCACTTCATTGGATGCATGCCACTTTTCCACATTTGGCTTGTTAGTCATTTTTGTCTCAAAAAAATGATGTCATGCAGATTTATACCTAGCTTTAACCCTATCTCCAAGGTTCTTGAAAAGGAATGGCCCAAGACATGTTTGAAGAGCAATGGGTCCATAAATTTTGAAACGTCAGTAGAAAAGAGGTGATATAGAAAACCCTTCAGTTTTCACTACAAACAATCATATATCAATGTAGAGATTATAGTTGTGTGTCGCTCATGGGGTTATAAGGAAGCACTGGTTACATACCCATCCTAGTCCTACAACAATTTTAGTGTCAAATAATTTATTCCTTTTGTCTAAGGCCTTGAGTAGTAGGATTTCAATTATAGTGAGCCTGATTGCAAGTCGAAAGTTTAAATAGCTTTCCATGCTTAGAGATAAACCCGTTGCAAGGAGAGAAAGTAGTATGACCATAGGATATGACAAGTGAAGGATCCATTGCATCAATGACTCCTTACCTTTACCTACTGTTGGAACATCAAAAGTATTAGTTGATGAATTTCCCTCTGAGATTGAATTGCTTAACGTAAGTTTGAACAAGAAAAGTGATTTTCGCCATGGAAATTATTTACCTAAAGGAAGAAAAGAGTCAATTAGAAGTGGACCTCTATCTTTGAGATGGAAAGATAAACTGGGTTGTCAGGGAGAAAAACCACTTCAAAGGGATCTCTATGGTTTAAGAAAATACTACTTGGCCTTTAGCAAAACAAGCAAGTCTTGATGCCTTGGTAAGTTATCAGTTGAATAGGAGGTAGAAATTACTACCCTTAGGAAGGAACTACATCACGTAAAGAAAAAGCCAAGGTTAATAAGGAAAAGCTTGCTAGAACCTACGCCTTTGCATTAACTTATCAAAGGAAAAATAGACAACTACAAGCTCGAGTCTAGGATTTAAGAGCAAATCAGGTTGAGAATGAGATCTGACACTCAGAATTCAAGATTTAGATCTTTCTCTTAAAGTGACCAAGGCTTGATTGATGAATTAGTGATAGCCTCCAGTCAACAAAAGCAAGAATGGCTCTAAGTGGTTGATCAAGACCATCACTGTCATCTCAGTGAGTGGATTTGGATAGCCTAGTTAAAGACTAAGAACATGATGGACATAGCCTAATCCTTAACATGGGACATCTTGTCCATTGGAGCCCATAAACAAGAATTATTGTATACTATGGAACATACAATCAAACAATGTAATCGTGTCAGGCATTTCCAAATGTAAGCGGGTGTACATAGGATATTTTGATGCTTTAATGAAATATGGTGTTGATGAAGTTGCTCCCTAAGTCTAATTGTTCCACTTACATCTGCATGACTAATCTAATTCTTTTATTACTTTATGCATTTTTTTGTTAATTGTTATATAATTGCATACTAATTTTCATCTCATCAAACATGCTCACAACACATAATAAAAGACTAATCTAGTAATAATCTAAAGTGAAGATGCTTTAAAACATGAAACCTACAATTTTGTCATCGGTATTGTCACCATGTACTTGACCTTTAAAACTTCGGATGATCCGAAAGGTATAAAGCTCGACTTAAAATAAATGGTGGCTGGTTGTGGTCGAGCCTTTGAGTTATCCCATAATCAGGACTTGGATTAGGCATAATAATGGGGACAAAAGGGAAAAGGCCATTGGGCGAATCATTCATCCAACTAGTCTCAGATAGCCACCATAAAGTGGCCATAAACTTGCAGTCACCACTGATCATTTTAGGCTAGGCAAGATCAAATGCCTATTGAAAATAATATTACAAGTTATGAAACTCAAAACACTGATTTCATGCTCTACAAAGGCCAAAGATTCGTTGGTTGGGCCTGGGAGTTGGTTACACATAGGGAAAGACTAGCATCCCCTCGATGCCCAAAATCGATACCTACTAACTATCTCTCACTTTGGTCTCGGTTAAATCAGTTCCATTTGGTCTCTATTTATATATAATTCTCTTTAATGCATGAAGTTTTGGAAAACAAAAATTCAAGTTTTTTAAAGAAAATTAGATCACCTATGCACCTCAGAGATGTGAGAAAAATAGGGATTTTTGTGAAAATGATGTCTAAATTGGATTTTAAAAAATTGAATGTTTTGTATTAGGTATGGAGAGATATCAACACGAAACATCGCCTTCTAAATTTTATTAGAAAACAAATTTTAAATATGGATGCACAATAATCACTACAAAAGGAAACAAGTTAGCAAGGCAAAAAATGAGAAATATAATAATATCATAAACAAGTAATCACAAATAAAAGAATGTAAAAAGGAGTGGCGACCAAAATATATCTCATGATTGCCTTCGATTATTAAAGAGTAATCGAGATGACAATTTTAGAGACCGGCCTAGATCGGTGGTAATTTGAAAAAAGAAAGGTGATTTCTATCAAAACAGTTTTAAGGCATCCGGAAGAGAGAAAATTTTAAATTTTTGAGGTAAAAGTCGGGTTAGAGTATCCCCTAAAATAGAGTTGTAAAAACATTTAGGAATAAGGACAAAAAATTTATATCTTTTTAAAAAATGAGTTAGAGTATCCCTCAGAGTAGTAGGATTGAAGTATCCCCAAAGTTATGAAAAATTTAGGAACAAGGAGAAAATTCAAACTTTAATTAAAAAATAGGGTTAAAGTATTCCCTTTAGGTAATGGAGTTAAAGTATCTCCACTAGCGAAAATTTTAACATGAAATCCTATTTTTTGTATTTTAATATTGATCTGAGTCAAAAAAGGTTGATGTTGTGAGGGAGACTAAATAGGGGCATTTTGAGACATCCAAATGTCTTGATAAAAGGAGATTTGAAAATTAGGTTGAAAACATGGGACAACATTATGTCCCCTCTATTCTCACATTTTTTTGGTACATCCAAAAGCTTCAAAGGGTAAATGAGGTAGCATTGGAAAGGAAACTCAACAAGATTTAATATAAAAATATTCTAAAAATTCTATAAAATCTTTTTCTAGGTAGACTTATTTTTCAAAGTTAGATTCATCTCAGCACTGGTAGCATGTACAATTAAAAGGGCATGATGGATTTTGAAAAATCATTTCAAGCTTATTCGAGATTGTTAGATCATAGATAATACCTTTTCGGATAGGGAATTTTGTGAACTTTTTGGGAAAAATATTTAGAAATTTTGTAAAAGTCATCTGATGGGCCGAAATGGCCTGAACAGAATGTTACACGCTGGTTCTAAGGGTTTTAGATAGCAAAAGTTTGAAAAATCATAACTCCCTCGTCTGGGATGATCCGAAGGCAAATAAGATACCGTTAGAAAGGTAATTCTATGCCCTTTGAAGGAAAAATATTAAAAAATTTAAAGGAAATATTTTACAATTCGAAAATTATTTTTTAAAATTTGGACTATAGTGCTTATAGAATAAAAATAGGAGGATTATTTAATATTTCGATTTTTCATTGGTAGACTCAAGTCTAGGACGTCCAAACATCCATGATAGAAAGGAACGTGGGCTTTACAAGTTCATTCCATGATACTAGAGTAGTTTGGGATGATGGAACAACCCATTAACCATATCATTAAAAGGAACATAAGACTCAAGATCAAAGATTAATAGTAAAAAAGATTTCCTTCTGTTTTTTTTTTGAAAATGAACTTATTTCACCATGAATCTAGAGCTGAAATGTTGATTTGCCCCCAGGATTGGGAGATTGATTTGATAAAAACAATAAATCCATGCTACTCTTTATCTATTGAAGGTCACATGAACTTAACTTAGGGATGTTTCTAAAAATCAGTTTGTAAGCAACAAGCAAGCATATTAGTGAAGATATCATGAACAAAATACAACACATGCAAAGACAAACATGGATTAAACATGCAAACATGCAAAGATGACATTTTGATAAGGAAATAGGTGACATAGATGTAAGAAGATGATAAATAGGGTGCATGAAGATGATATAAACGTGTTTATACAAAAGAGTGGATGTTGGGGTTGTCAAGACAACATTTTTATTTCATGAGCCTCCTTGAAACACAAGAAAAATATTTGAACATACCTAAAACACATTAAAGTAAACATTTAAATATGAAATGGATATGTGAATATGGAAGGAACATGGCAAAAGATGCATGAAATGAGGCTGTATGATGATGAAAATGAATCAGGTGTGTTTATATATCTAACAACATCAGGGTGTCAAGAGGGTCATCAAGATCCTAGGACCAGCACAACCAAGGCAATAAAGATGCATGAGAGTATTAGAAGAGTCATGGTAGCATGAAGGGCTCCTTAAAATGAAATGAATGATTAAAACAAAAAATATATGGAGCAAGGTGAATAATAAACCAGCAAAAGCTTAAAGTTTTATGTTTAGTTCCTTTCCTCCTTTTGCTATTATTTAGTAAGAAAAGGGTGAAAGGAATAAGCTTTCTGGTAATATGGTTGCTGATGGGGTGTTTTGAGGATGGAATTGTATGAAAGGTTAAGTTTTTAAAGGTATTCTACTGATGGTTTTAGGGAGCTAAAGGAATAAAAGTTGGTTAAGGGTGAAAGGTAATGAAATAGTATTTTGGTGAGTTATTAGAGCTTAAGTTGATGGAGGATTTATGAAGATCGATGAAGAGTTTTTTGGGATTGCTGGAGAGCTTCTTTAATAGTTGAGAGCTTTTTTAATGGCTGAGAGAGTTTTTTTAGATAGGAAAGAGTCTTTTTTTAATCTAATGCTCAGCCAATGCTTTGAAAAGACAAGGTAAGGGCATTTTTTATTTTTGTGTCCTGGATCAGGGAACATCTCTAGCTACCATGCTTAGCTAGTTTTCTTCTCATTGGTTCTGTCATGCTGAGAAAGAGAGCAAAAAGGCTGCAATAGCCTCCCAGCTGATGCTATGCCTGCCACCTTCTTACAACCATATATCTTATGAAAGTAACCTTTGTCATTGGTTGTTTGGACTCTAAAATTTGTTTAAATCTGATCATAGGCCCAAAGCCAAGGTTTACAATGTTTTATGATAGTTTTTTGTGCCAAAAACATGTTTAAATTAGATTTTCAAAGGTTAAAAAATGGTCTGAACGAGGCAAAATGTCTTATTGTATCGATATAAAATATGTTGTATTGATACACAAGGCAATTTTTACCCCTGAGTATCGATACAAGGAGCTATGTATCGATACTAAGAGCAAAAATTGTTTCCAGTATGGAGACTTAGAGGCTTGTATTGATACTCATGCTTGTTTATCAGTACATTTCACCAAAAATCATAACTTTAGCTATTACCAAGGCCTATATCGATACAAACATGCCAAGTATCGATGCCACACCTTGGGTACGATACCAAACCTTCTAATATCGATAGGACATGTGAAAATTTAGGTTTCTCACACCGTAAAGGTCTCGTATCAATACTCATGTACCAATATGACCTGCACATACCTGTAGCTTCTTGAGTTACCTTGATTTGTCATAAATAGTAAGAAATTGACCAATGTATTCATTTGAATGACCTTGGTGGCACCATGAAAAATGGCCTCTGATACCTTGATTTTATATTTTCTTTAATATGGCCCATAGGTATTTTAGACTTTCTCAAAAAAAATTTTTACCTAACATCATGTCGCCTAATAGTGCCTAGCGACACGACACCTGACAATCATCCCTTAGTTTTTATTTTTATTTTTTGATTTTATCATCTTTTGCCTAACTCTTAGGATGCCAAAAATTGGCTCGGACAAACTGAGTGTCTATAGCTACCCCTCTTTGGTCATTGCTAAGTATTAGAATTAGGGCAAAGATAAATAGACACCATTTTTATTTGGATGGGATGATGGATTTGTGTGCTTACTGAAAAGTGAAGAGTTATTTAGTATCTTATGGAGGTAGGTTAAACAACTTATAGAAAAAATGATTTTGATGAGTTTTATAGGGTTTGACCTTCGTACTCAGTTGTTTTTCAATTTTTTCAAATATATGCCATCATTTTGTATGGGCTTCAAGGTAGGTAAAAAAAGATGTGCATCTCTTAGTGGACTGAGGTAAATAAGCATCACTAGCTTATGTGGGTAAGTAAATGTCCTACTCTTTGAGGACTAAGGTAGGTTATGTGGTGTTTGTGTGGGCTTCGATAAGTGTTATGCTCTTTGAAGACTGAGGTAGGTAGTTTCCACTAGCTTGTGTAGGCTTTGAGGTAAGGAAGCATCCTGCTTTTTAAGGACTGAGGTAGGTAGTTACCACTAGCTTATGTGGGCTTTAAGGTAGGGAAGCATTCTGCTCTTTGAGAACTGAGGTATATAGTTACCAACAGTTTGTGTGGGCTTTGGTAAGCATTTCACTTTTTGAGGACTGAAGTATGTAGTTACCACCAGCTTATGTGGGCTTTATGGTAGGGAAACACCCTACTCTTTTAGGACTGAGGTAGGTAGTTGCCACCAGCTTGTGTAGGCATTGAGGTAAGTAAATGTCCTACTCTTTGAAGATTGAGATAGGTTACATGGTGCCACTAGCTTGTGTGGGCTTTGATAAGTGTCCTGCTAGCTTGTGTGGGCTTTGATAAGTGTCCTGCTCTTTGAGGATTGATGTAGGTAATTGCCACCAGCTTATGTGGGCTTTAAGGTAGGGAAGCATCCTCATCTTTGAGGACTGAGGTAGGTAATTGCCACCAGCTTTATGGGCTTTGAGGTTTCTCAAAATAAAAAATTGTACCTTAGGTTCCCCATAATTTTGACTTATGTGTATGAGAGCTGATACTTGTAAAATGTTAAATGTTGCATAATGTATGGAGATGCAAATGCCTACCTAATTAATGCAAGGGTTATGAATTTAAAGGCCTAATCCAGTGGCTGGTTTTGGGCTTTCTTTGGTTTTGATAAGGTGGCCTTTTGCCAAGGATTAGTCAATCTTGCTCTAGATTTTCAATGGCTTTAAATGTTAAGGTTGTCTCTTCTTTAAAGGTACAGGAGGTCTATGACCACTTACTGGAAGGAGCTTTTGAGCAAATTTTTAAGATGTGAGGCCCTAGAGCAAGACTAGTTATGGCCCTAAGAGTTTATTTTTAGTCTTTCAACATGAAACAAAGTTCCTACAAAGTTCTCTCTTTCAAAGTAATGCTAGGAAATCCTATTTTCAAATTTGTCCATTTATCAAGCATTATCAATTAAAGGATAAACATGATGCAACACAGAATGCAAGGTTACAAAAAGGTTTTTCAAGAAATCAAATAGCTGTATTTTCATTCAAAGAAATGCGTACAAGTTGTGACAAACTCATGAGATTATGAAAAATTTTGAAATACAAAAGAGATAAGATGAGTCTTCTTGGTCGATTGGCCTTGATGTTGATGAAATGAATTCTTCACTGACTGCCTTCAAAGATTTCTCTCAAGCAATTAATCCTTTTGGTGCTGGCCTACTCACAAAAAGATTCCTTCGATTGCCCTATGGTGGAATAGGGCCTCAAAGTTAAGTAATTCTCATTTTTCAAGTGCGAGTGTGGATGAAGTTTTAGTTGGTCAACATAGAATAAATGGGTTAGGTTATGACTTAGGGTGTTGAATATGAGGAGGATAGGTTTTTGGCTAACGATGGTTTGGACTTGGCTTGGTTTGAATGAAGAGGTCTGATCATTTAAGCCACCCTTTCGAGTTTTTAAGTTAAGCTAGTTTTCTTTTTTTCCTTCTTTTTTTGCTTTTGTTGTTTTGTTTTGTATTTTCCCTTTTCTTTTAGATTTTCTTTTTTGGTGAGTGGCAGTCGAGGGACTAAAAGGATGCCCTTTCAGCATTTTATCCTAAAGTTCTTTCAGGCATAGTATTTCTTAACAGAATCAAAGTTCATGGGGTTGGGTAGGTCATTATCATCCATCTCGGTTAAGATTAGGGCTCCTTCAGAGAATACGTGTTTCAACATGTATGGCCCTTCCCAATTTAGGGTCCATTTTTCACGAGTATCTTTATGGATCAGAGAATTTGTTTGAGACCAGGTCACATTCTTGGAATTGACAAGGACGGACCTTTTTGTCATGAGCTCTTATAATGCACTTTTGATACATCTGCCCATGATAGATGGATTTGATTCTTTTCTCTTCGATAAGATTGAGCTGTTCATATCGATTTTTAACCCATTTAGCCTCTTCAAGTTGTGATTCCATTAAAACTCTGAGGGAAGGGATTTCAACCTCGATAGGTAGGATAGCCTCCATGCCATAGACTAAGGAAAACAGGGTAGCACTTGTAGAAGTTTGTACGACCACGCGATAAACATGTGAAGCAAAGGGTAACTTTTCATGCCAATCTTTGTACGTCTCAACCATCTTTTTAACTATCTTTTTGATACTCTTGTTGCCTGTTTTAACTGCTCTATTCCTTTTTAGGCGTTATGGGATGGAGTTTCGATTCTGAATCTTAAACTAAGAGCAAACTACTTGCATCATCTTATTTTTCAGGTTTTGTGCATCATAAAAAATGATTTGTTCGGGAAGACCATATCTACAGATGATGTACCATTTCATAAATTTGCACATGACAGATCTGGTGATGTTGGCATAAAAAGCTGCCTCTACCCATTTGGTGAAATAATCAATTACGACCAAAATAAAGTGATGCCCATTGTCGACGTTCCACGTGCCCAACCTTTACGAACTTCAAATGATCCAAAGGGCCAAAGCACGCTCAACTTAAAAATATGATGATGTTTGACATGAAAGAGTAAAAAACCATCAGATGATTCGCTCATCCGACTAATCTTGGATGGCCACCATGAAATGGCCATAAACTTGGAGTCACCACCAATCATTTTAAGTTAGGCATGACTGGATGCCTATTGAAAATAATACTAGAGATTCGTTGTTTTGGGTCTGGGAGTTGGTTACGTGTGGGGAAGGATTAGCACCCCTACAGCGCTCAAAAATCAGTACCATCTAACTATATCTTACTTGAATTTCAGTTTCCTCGGTTTCATTTTTACCATTATTTAAACATAATTCCCTCTAATCCATGAAATTTTGTAAAGATATGAGTTCGAGTTTTAATGAAAATTTTATCACCTATGTGCCTCGCAGAGGTGAGAAACATAAAGGCTTTTGATGAAAATGATCTCCGGATAAGTTTTTTTTAATTTAAATATTTCATGTCCGGCACTGGAGAGATACCGATACAAAATATCATTTTGTGATTCTAAAAATAATTTTTAAAGCATGAATGCTCAAGGTCCTTACAAGAGGAAATGTATTAGTAAGATAAGAAAGAAAGCAATAAATAAAGCCACACAAAAATAAACACACAAAATAATAAACAAAACGAATGATCAAGATGCATCTCGTAGTTGTCTTCAATTATTGATGAATAATCAAGATGACAGCGTTGAAACTTATTCAGATTTAGTGGGAATTTGAGGAGAAAAAGGTTTCAATGACTCAAGAGAGAGAAAAGCTTAGATTTTAGAAGGAATATGAAGAACACGATTGGAGTATCCCTTCAGAAGAGTGGGGTTAGAGTGTACCCGAAAATGGAAGTTTGATATTGGATTTGAGGTAAAAGCGGGGTTGAAGTATCCCCTCAGAGTAGTAGGGTTAGAGTATCCTCGAAAATGGAAGTTTGATACTGGATTTGACGTAAAAGCGGGCGTGAAGTATCCTTTCAGAGTAATGGGGTTGGCATATCCTCAAAAATGGAAATTCGATGTCATTTTGAGGTAAAAGCGGGGTTGGAGTATCCCTCCAAGTAGTGGGGTTGGAGTATCCCCAAAAATAAAAATCTTTGATGTTAAAAGAAATAGGTCATACTTTTGAAAAAAAGGAATCTTTAAAAATCGAGAGCTAAAGGTTTGGCTAAAATGTTCCTCTTTTATTTAGCCTTGGTTCGAGTCTAAAAGGCTTAGGTCATGGGAATGAGCTGAATCGATCATGAGGCGTTCGAATGCCTCAATAAAGTGTTTCAAAAATTAGGTTAGAAACAAAAGACATCATTGCATCGTTTCTCTTTCTAAATTTATTTTGAGCTTATCCGGAGGTCTCGGGGGGCTAACAAGGTACATTGGAAAGATAACTTGATGAGAATTAATGTAAAAATATTCCAAAAATCCTAGAAAATCACTTTCTAGGCAGAATTAATTTTTGAATTTCAACTTGACTCAACACTAGCAGCATGTATAGGGTAAAGGTATGATAGACTTTGAAAAATCATTTCAGATTCATCTAAAATTGTTAAAATGCGAATAATACCTTTTCGAAAAGGAAATTTCATGAACTCTATTGGAAAAATATTCAAGGGATCCAAAAATGTTGTTTGTTGGGCCGAAACAGCCCGAATAATAAACCACTCGCTGAATCTAAGGATTTCAGACAGTGAAGATTCAAAAAATTGTAACTATTTCATTCGAGATGATCTGAAGGTAAATGAGATATCGTTGGAAAGGTAATTCAAAACCCTTCAAAGGAAAAATACCAATACATTTTGGATAAATCATTTTTTTATTTTTAAATAAATTTTCAAAACTAGACCACTGTGCTGCCATAACAAAACAAGGGAGGTGTTCGATATTTTTGTTATACATTAGGTTGAGCTCGGGCCATGATGTTCAAACATCTGTAATCAAGATAAGGGGTTGACATGGGCATCACAAGTTCATTCCATAGTCCAAAAGTAGTTTGGGATGATGGAACAACCCGTTGACCATGCCATCATGAGGGTGTTTGGCTAAAGACCAAGGATTCACATTTTTCAACTA
>JBBYHL010000009.1:5122464-5138594 GCA_038381835.1 Adansonia madagascariensis | reverse complement strand
CCTGAATCAAAGACAGAACAATCTTAAGGGCCACTAGACAACTAATTTTATCAATAAAAGTTGCTTCATTTAAAGATTAAAAAATTATAAATAATTTTAAATTTTAAATTTTTATCTCATTAAATAATTAATTATATAAATTAATTCAATTAAATTTTCAGTTGAAAACATTACGTCGAAAAGTTTGGATTAATTGTCACATAGATAGAACCATTAAATCCATATGTTTACAATGGCCTAAATAGATTTTTATGGGTTATTAGTTATTACGCAAGCACAACATCTGAAGCCTGCTGCTCCAAATTTACGCAATGAGGTCTGGTCCAAATCAAAGCCGAACCAAGAATGACACTACAAATTTCTCAGTTGGGCTTTGTGAACTACATCTTAGGTAAGTCCAGGTTTCCTACATATATATTATAGTATTCCAAAATAAACTTAATGGGCTAACAGTGAAATTGGAAAGTATTTCCTTTTCATGGCTGAGCTGAGTGCCGACCCGAGTGGTTGGTGAGAATAAAATTGACAGTGTAGGGTTTGTCTGTTTATGTGAAAAAGGCAACATTTATTTTCATTGATCAATTTTCTGATCTATACAAGCACATGACTATAGGGTATACAATTGTTTGACCAGAACGCATATGTTCAGGGAGACCGATTACAAGAATATGATTGTAAAACCTGTAAATTAGCTAGATTAGCTGCCAAGGTTTAGTATCCGTAATAATGGAATGAACCGATATCATAGGCCTTGACATTGTGGGATCCTTAATGGTTGACTGATCAAATACAGTAAGATCCTTGATAGACAGCTTTTATGGAAACTTATTCAAAAGTGCAAAAATTTTGATTAAAGTATTAAGTTTAAAAAATATAATAAACACAAAAAATGTCTTAAATATGTTTTTTTTTTTTTTGTTTCAAATTTGACTTGCGTAGACTTGTTTTATTATTAATAATATAAATCTCTTAAGAATTGATGACAATTTAAAACAACTGATTTCTTTGTGCATGCATTTAGATCAATTTATGCAAATTTAGATAGCAACTTATAAAACTGAATCTGACTTAGCAGGATTTTCTATTCTAAATTTTGAACCTAATAGGATCTAAACAATATATTTATTGAAATGAACACCGGCGCCTTTGTCCGTTTCACATTTAACAATGTTGGGAAACATTGACAGGTTGCTAACTGTAGGGGACTTGCTTGAGTAGTAAATCAACGTGCCGCCCCATTTTACAATATCTTAAGGAAAATAAATTAAACAAGAAAAAGAAAAAAAAAAGAACACGCAAGTTCGCGTTGGTGGCGGCGTTGCATTAATCCCAACTATGAAATCTCGAACGACCTTCGCTTACTATATGAAACTTGAGAAGGGATATTAAAAACTCCAACGTTCTCTAGCGACGATGCACGCCATGCCCTTCACTTAGATCAAACATCGCGCGTTGTGTTGTGCTTTCGAAAGACTTAATGCTTTTGTTATATGATACGAGATTGTCGCGAGCTAAGATCGAGAGAGATTGGGTTGGAGTAGATTCAAAAATCAAATTTAGGAAAGTCATGTCTAGACCCAGCCTGTCCGCATGCAAGCTCGAACACTTTAAAAAATCATGAATTCAAAAATCGAAGAGTTCAATAAATAATGCTATCATGTAAAGGTCATAAGTGATTAGTGAATTTTACTTGTATATTATTATTCCATCTATACATACCAACCGTAAGTGCTTTAATTAATTACATCAATCACGAAAAAAACTAATATATTTTAATTTCTGTCTAATTTAGTTTTATTGTATGTTTTATTTTTTAAATTATTAAAAACAGATGAAATATTTACAAATGTTAAAAATTTTTCAAAATTTTAAATAAAAAAATAAAATATTTGGTTTGCAAAAAATTCAGATCAAATTCCAATATCCAAAAACATGAAAACCAAAATTTGAATCCATATATATATATATATATATATATATATATATATTAAATTTAAATTTTAAAAAATCATAAAAGAGTCTAATAATTACAAATAATTTTTAAAAATACAAAACTGAAATTGTAGAATAAGGCAAACAATTCCAAAATTCACCAAAAATTATATCACAACCACACAAAGAAATAGAATTATATATATAATTTAAAAACTTTTGGAGAATTTTTGTTTATTGAATCCGAAGATCAGAGACTCAAAAAAGATAATATCATCTGAGAAAGGAGCCATTTCAACATTAAACTGAAAGAAAAGGGACAAACTGACAACAGATGAAGATAAAGTGGTGATGGAGGTTCAAGTTTAATTCAAACCTATTTTGGGCCTAATTTGGGGAAACTCAAAATTCAAAAACACTGTAAATATTTTTCTAATTTGTTTTGTCTATCAATTTCTAATTTTATGCATGAATTAAGTTTATCAAATTAATTTTAAAATATAAAAATAAAAGAATAAAAGAACCCATTTTTAAATGTTGTATTTTTAATTTAAAAAAATCAATATTTTAAATAATTATTTGGTTTATTATTCTATTTTTAATGAATATTATTATTTTATATAATAATATTTTAAATTTAAATTTATTTTCTTGTAAACTAGGTTATTGCACACCCATTTATGTGGGTGGATTAGAAAACAAATAAGTAAAAAAATATGACTAGTGATTAGTTTTTTTTAAATAAGTAAGAAGGCATAACTATCTTTAATTTTTTATTTTTGCTAATATATTAATTCATGACACAAACTCAATCAACTCTTTTAATATAATTAGAATTTGTTAAAGCAACAATGTTGGTGATTAAAACTTAAAATTAATATCTTAATATAAACAATGATATTGTTAAAAAATATATAAGTAATTTTTAAAAGATATTAAAATAGTGATTTTTTTAATCAATTTCTTAGTGAATTGGTGTTCACTTGATCCGGTGACATCAAACCTAGGAGCTTTAACTAGCATACTCACTACGTGAGTGAAAATATAAAAAATAATTTATAAATTTTTTATTTTGAAAAAAATATTAAAAAAAGAATAGTTTTAAAAAGAGTGAGATTTTAAGAAGTTGCTAATTTTTTTACAAATGAAATTATATATAAAATTTAAAAGATATTAATACTCATATTTTATTATTTTATAATATAAATTTATTTAATTTTTTTTATAAATTTATGAATTAAATTGATGTTATTAAACTTAATCACGCACGTGATATGTATTTGTTTTAAAGGAAGTGACGAATAAAATGTTCGTGGAACAGTTGAAAAAGTTACCGATCGGGAGATCTGAAAACAGAGTTGGCAATTGTAACATACCCCGGCAATGATGCGCGCGCGTCGTCAACCGTCCCTCTATAAATAAGTGCCTGGCATGGCCGTATCCACCTTATCTTCATAATATCATCAGTTTCTTTTAACGTTTCATCTGCCTATCGGATCGGATGTTTTATCAGAAACTGATAGATCTCCCCTTTTTCTTCGTTTTGCTCCAGAGACGTTGACTTGAAGTCATCCTTGTTTTTTTTTTTTTCCTTTGATCCATTTCCGTAAACAATTTGTTGAGAGATTCAAGCAAATCAATAGTTCTGGAACCCAAAGTGTATAGTACAAATTTAGGGCCAAGTAGAGATCATGCAGCTAACGTTTTACATCAAAAGAAAAGTCAACTTCGTAAATCTGAAAAACAAAGTGAAGGTGAGAAGAAAACGGTGATTATTGAAGTTCGGATTCCTCCAAAAATGAAGGTTACAAGGGCTGCTAAAGCCGCGGAGACTGAGGGCGCTGCTGAAAGCCGACACAAACAAAAAGGTCGCAAATCCGATAAAACTCAAGCTCAAAAGGATGCGCATAACGCTCGATGTGTACAGTATCGACTGAATAAAAAGGTACAGCAATTAATCTCTAACCCCATCATCTTGAAGTTTCCGTTTTCCATTGCTTATTTGTATCTTTAATTAATTAATCTTTGCTTCCTGTTTAAAGAGGAGGCATGAGGAACTTGAACAGGTGGAGACCAAGTACTATGAAATGGTCCCAAAGTTTAAACAGATGCAAACTGAAAACCAGGTTATGCAAATGGAGCTGAAACAAAAACAGTCTAAAATTTTATTTTTGGAAAATTTCATCCAAGAACTTAAGACGACTCGTCAGACACAGGTTCTGCACTGCCATTTCTCTCTCCCTCAACACTAATATAGTTTTATTAGAATCATAATTAGGTTAAAATTTTCATAAATTAGTTTGAATCACATGGTCAGTAGTTCAATTAGTAGTTTGTTCTTGAATTATATATTACCGTTAAAATAAATTAAGAGAATTGTGGTTTTCAGGCAGCAAATGAGGCGCGGATGAGGCTAATTCCCGCTGGATGGAAAGTCAATGTACGGAAATTCATATTATTTTATAAACCAAACTATTTTTTTTTCTTTTCATAAAAGAAAAAAAAAATATTTCTCATAAATTTTTATATCAATTTATGTTTTTTACGATTTTTGCTTTTTACTCAACATATGGTTCAATTTATGTATCTTTTTATTCAAAGAATGAAAAACTCAAATCTCTTTTTCTCCAATCTTAAACTTACTCATTTTTACCGCTGAATAATACTTCTCTTCCATTGCAGGGGCAAAACTTTACTTCTTTTGAAGAGGTATATGCTAATTATGTTGTATAGCGTAGTTTTTGGGTTCCTGATCTTCTATTAAGAGCTGAACTTACTTCTTTATTGCAGTCGGTAGAATGGTTTGCCTCGCAGACCAATCTGCAAGATTGTCAAGTTTCAGGAACTGTTTCTCAGGATGCTAATGAATTTGAGGGATTGGGGTCGATTGGGACAGGCGACTTCCTACCTTCTATGGCTGTTTTTGGTCAGCACATTGGTTTTGGTAAATTTTATAGCTACAAGCCTACAACCCACACTTATCAAATTGCTTGGTATTCATTTTTTTTTTTCAGTACAAAGTAAATCGCAACTTGAAAGAAGTGAAAAATTATTGATATTGAGATTCGAATCTCAAATCTATTAGATGTTATTTCTCAGAGGTGACCACTTACAAGTTTTGGAATTTGTTAATAGACTTTAACTTGTTTGCAGATCTGGACAACATCGACATAACTGCCTCTGCTGCTGGCCCCTCCTCGGTTGCAAATCATGGGTTGCCCTTTGTGTTTGATGCCCCAAATATTCACGGTAACAAATTTATCATCTTTTATATTTTTGTATTCATCGTCAATTTTGGTTCATCTTGTTTACATCTTACTCTTTTCCTAAACTGGCAAAGAATTTACATGTTTTTTGGTGTTAAATTTGTTCTTTCTTATGTTGGTTAACTTTACTTCTGATTAAAAGGGGTCTTCTCATGGCTTCCTAAATTTACTTTCTTGTTAATTTAGGAGTTGGGGTTAATCCTGCAGATGGCTCCTCCATTGCTGCAAATAATTATCAGTTGCCTGTGTTTGATGCCCCAAACAATCATTATAAGCTTGTCAACAATGACCTTGCTGCCGGTAATAAATCGAGGTTTTGCATTCATCATATTGGTTCATCCTGTTTATTGTATTTTTTTTTATTCTCCCCTCAAATTGGCAAAAAAATTTACATTTTTTTATCGTGTTTAAGGGTATAATTAAGCCAAGCTCAAGATGTAAGAAAATGAGTTTAACTTCGATTCAAAAGAATACAAAGTTTAAAGGTCGGTTTCAGATTGATTGAGTTTTACTTTTTAAAGTTCGAGTTTTATCTGAAATAAAAATTGAACTGCTCGAACTTGCTCAATCTGACCCGACTTCAAACTGATTATTTGTATTTGAGCTTCGAATTGAATTTTTTTAATGCTAATTAAAAATAAAAAAAAAGCTTGATCAGACTCACGTGATACTTGATTTAAATATTAAGATACTCAAATTCGACTTATTTAATAGCTCAAGATCGACTCAACAATGACTAAATTATATTCGATTTTTTTTCAATTCAAACCCCAAAAGCTTACTAATGTGTCTTATTTAGATTCCCAATCGTGGTTAAAAAAATGCTTTTTTATTAGTTAATTTTACTCTTAATCGCAATGTCTTCTCATAGCTACTAAATCTACTCATCCTGCTTTTTTTTTTTTTTGTTAATAATTTAGAAGTTCTGACTAACTCTGCTACTGCTGGTGGCTCCTCCTTTGGGGCAAATGTTGGGCTGCCCATTGTGTTTAATGCTGCAAATAATCAAGAGAATGACGGTAATCTTTTCACTCAGCTCCCTGCTGCCTGTAGTAATCAAAGTTTTGCATTTATCATATTGGTTCATCTTGTTTTTTTCGTATGGTACTACAATGCCATCTCTTTCAGCTTCCTAAATTTTGCTCATCCTGATTATTTTTCTTGTTAATTTAGGATTTCAGCCCTGTGAAAATCCACTTCAGAAGCAGTTTGTGGTCAATGGTCTGCATGAGACTCCATAACCACACCTCAAGCAGAATATTTCTGCAACTTTTGGAAGCTAGGAATACCTCTTCAAAATAGTTCCAGTTGCAGGAATAAAGCTAAAGATTGTTGTACCCTGCTGATCAACAAGACAAGAGCCATCTATGTTGTCTCTGAGTCCTTTATTTTATATCTTATAAATCTATGGTGCTTTCCCCCCTTGTTTCTATTGTTGGTTGCTACTGCTACAACTTTGTATGTTGAACATTTATTTTTATTAATTTCACGTTTATATATTAGCTTCGAACTATTGCCAAATGAACAAATAATTAAAATGATACTGTAATAAAATTAAATAAATTAAAAAAATGAGAAAATCGTGGAACAAATATACGTGCTATTGAAAATCTAAAATGTCAGATATTATACGACCGAGTCGAGGTGGAACTTCTGACCTTAAGATATTTATTGCATGCTACCAGTGTGCTCGACTGAATTTGCAACACGTCTCCCAAGCTTCCTTGATCACGTTGTTATTGTTAGCACTTATAAGTACAATACTACGAATCAAAGGTAATGAAATTCTCTCTCGTATGAATATAAGAACAGAGAGGAGTAGAGGAAAGAAAGATAATTTTTATGTGTTTTTTCTTTTCCAATTTTACACTTAATTATAAGTGTTAAAATGTAATCCGATAAGATTTAAAAGAATAAAATTTTTTTCAAAATTTAAAATTTAAAATTTAGATTTAGATTTTGAAAATCTAGATAATATCAGAATTTAAATTTTAAAATTTAAATTTTAGATGATAATTTTAAAATTCAAACTAAATATTTTATCCAAATTTGATTGTCTTCTTATTCAAGTGGGTATTATAAGAACAATATCTCATTCACTTCAAATATTAATCGTGCATTGTATTTATGTATCGTATGTACATATAAATTATCCTTATTAATATCAAACATTATATGTGTTGTAAAACATGTTGGTTTATAAAATAATCGAGAGGTGAATTTAGTGGACTTGAAGCAATGATCATTAGCAACAAATAAAAAAATTACAAATATTAAAATTAAAATTTAAATCTATCACGCGTGACAGCATAACTTTTTTATTTTAATTCTTTGCTTCTTTCTTGTACGTACAATTTGTGAAACAGGCTTCTTGCCTTCTTACTTTCTCTTTTTCAGGTTCATATTTCCTAACTCTTCTTCCACTCTCTTTCTGTCATTTTCTTAATCTTTTTTCTACCCAAATGGCCTGCACAAACAGAACAGACAATTCTTAATTGGCCAATCCTACTCTATTCTAATCTCAACTTTCCCTTCTTTCCCATATATCGGAAACTTGATTACAATTAAGTTACACTGAAAATTACCTTATTAGGGGGGGTCAGATTACTTAATTTATTCTTTGCAGTGATTTAATGGGCCATATTGATGACTCCAAATTCCAATACTAAGATGATTATGGTAGACAAAGAAGCAGTTTGTCTCAAAGCGATTCTTTCGCCAAGTGCCAGCGCAAGTCCTGGGCATATATTCACTGAAACAAGTATGAGATGCTCTTGAAACTAATTTGCCAACAGCAATGTCGAGCCAAATTGGATTTACTTCGTGCTGAATTACAGAGTGCGCAGAACGGTACACAGACCATGGAGAGATAATCCATTTGAACATGCCAAACAATTGGATCATACAGCTGTAAATTGCCCCTCTACATATGCTAGAACTAACCATGATTTGACTCAGTTCTTTTTCTGGTTTACATGTTTTCATCTAATGCCTTTTCCTTTTCCATCTTCTGTCATGTCCACCATTGATAATCCGGAACCTTACTGAACGGATTGCCGACTCTGGTGTTACCAGTCATAAAACATCGAATCCTACCCTACTGCAACAGTCCACATTTTTCTTTGTTATCTATTGCCAAACTTAGCTTTTCTATGCCTGTTAAAGCTCTCTAAACTGGTTTTCACCCGTTTTATTTTGGGTTAATTTGATTAAAAAATAAAGTTCATATGCTATTCATTTTTAATATACTTATATCTCACATAGGTTGAACATATATATTTCCCAATCATAGAACACAGCAGGGAGGATGTAATCTTAACATGCTTCTTCCACACAAGTTGGATGAAGATCGTAGTCACAGGCATCACAAGAGAATGCCCAGAACCTCCCTTGTCTTTTGCAATAATCGCAGACATACGCTCCGGCCATGTCCAATTTGAGAACATGGTCATGCTTTATGTCCTGGATTTGGCGAGGCAATGAATCTCCTTCTTTTTTCAAGCTTGCTTCGATCTCTTCGATGCTTGACTGAGTGAACGGGAACGCTTTCGCACCATAAAGGGTGATAATGCTCCTCCCATTTGTGCTAATGGGCTTCCCATCTGGTCCGATCAGAACTAACGCGGGAATGGCTTTGATCTTGAAGATCCGACACAGATCTCGTCGCGACTTATCCTCAAATGGAAGTGCCAGCCATGGCATACCGCTTACGTTGACATCGAATTCGTTCTGGTCCCTGTCTGTAGAAACCAAAATGACCTCAAAACATCCTCCCCTGCTGCTCATTAGCTGTTTGTACGCTTCTACAAGCTGTGCAGTGAAAGCACGGCAAGGAGGGCACCAGTGTGCGCCGAAGTAAAGGCCTATCGTCTTCCCAACAAGTTCGGATACTAATATCTGCAAAACCAAAAACATAACAGGTTCATAACTTACATAAATTCAGTGCTCCACTTAGATGGCTGATAGCTATTGATACCTTACCCGTATATTAGTAGCATAAAATCACCTATAATGTTACCTTTCCACAATCTCTGGAAACAACGTAATCCCGTCCTTGATGAGCTAAAAGTTGATCGATTTTTCCCCCTTGCCGCTTCAAATCATCGATAACGTTCAATTCTTCTCTTCGCTTCCTAGTGAAGGGAAATGCATCTTCACCATAGTCTTCAATTAATCCAATCAAGTCTTCTTCAATCAATTGTCCATCTGAATGTAATGGAATAAACGAGGGAATGCGAAGGACATGAAACCTTTCACATAATTTCTTATGCAAATTCACATTGAATGGGACGGCAAGCCACGGCATGGTCTTGAAGTACGCAATGAATCCATCCTCATCGTGGTCCATGGAAATAAACACAATCTCTAGCTCTTTGCCCATTATTCTTAACGTGTTATATAGATGCACCAGTTTGGGGGTAAAAGTTTTGCAGGGCCTGCACCAGTTTGCAGAGAAGAATAGGCAGACTGTCTTCTCGTTATCAGACGAAGTTAAGGGTACCTAAAAAGTAAAAGCAAACGTACATTTTTATCCATGTTCAGTAATTTGATCTGAAAATCAATCAGAGAAACTAACCCATCTTCCTTTTTAAGTTTTCAAAGTATATCCAATCACTACATAATTAAATTTTCTATTCTAATCAAAATTTCTCGACAAGTAAGACTAAAGCCAAGGCTTATCCAAATGAATATTTGGAACTAATTAGACCTGGGAGAGAAGAGGAAAAAAAGGGTACTTTAATTGGTAGGAGTTTACCTTTCCTTCACCGGATAAAAGGAATTCAACCCCTTCTGATGCTAAGATCGTGGTAAAGTCCCAAAGAGGCATACTTTTGGCCTGAAAATCGGGCTCTGCCATGACAATTGCAAGAAGAAGTAATCGGCTCTTCTCGTGAAAGTTGAAACTCGGTAATTCACAAGGCTATAACATCAACTTTGCAAGGTTCTCTTTTTCTGCAGAGACGGATCATGGTCTTGGTTTGCATCAATTTTCAAAGGCTTATTATAGAAGGTAAAGGAATAATAAGACGTGTCATCATATTATATTCTGATACGCAACTTACAATTTACTTGGATGATCAAATTTTATTCTCAACAGCGAAACCAGGAATATTCGATGAGCATTTAAAATGAAGGATGAGAAAGCAGAACAATTTTCTGCGAATTTAAACCCGTACACATCATGTAGTTGAAACGTGAAAGCATATCCATTTTTCGTGATTCTACTGATAACGTTGACCCATGTTCCATTGGCACTGTTTTCTATTGCAGGATGGGGTTGGACTCAATCCACTATTCGGAGGGACCTTATATTGTTCTTAACAGGCCCACTTTTAAGATATATCACCGATTCGATAAAAGAATCGTTAGAAATTGATAAAAAAGGAAAATAGTGTTGATGCATATCTTGAAATTTGTTCGTGTTACTAGTGATTTCGAACATTTTGTAATATAACAAAGCCTTCAAATCCTCCATTTTTTTATCACCTTCTTTTATGAGTTCACTTTTGTTTCTTTTCTTGAAATCAAAGCTTTGATTTTGAAGACTACCGGGATTCGGGACAACATAAAGATTTACTCTACGCATTGGTCAATGCCACCCAAACACCATATTAAGAGATAAAGAACAAAGGAGAGAATTTTATAAGGGTTAATAAAATATTAAAAAAGCCTCGGAATCATACACGATGAAAAGGAAGGCTCTTTCTAGATTTATATTTAAGGGTTTTGCCTCTTTTTGTTTTAGGTTATTTAAGATTTGACACAGCAATGTGAGTTGCTGCAGGGGAATTAGAAAAGAGTTGTTAATATAACGGAGCAAAATTACAAAGTAATGGAAACAAAAAATCCCTTCAAATGTATTCATTCACCCAAAAAACATGCGAAGAAGGGGGGGAATATTTCTCCGTTTAACTTCTACCACAGAAAAATTAGTACCCTCATCTCACCTACCTACGCTCTCATCCTTCTTACCCGGCTCTTGCCTGCATGCCTGCCTGCTTGTTCAGCAGCAGGCGTTGATATAATTAGAGAATTTTAGAGTTCATCATGAGAATCATCTTCTTCAGTTGATCCACCTCCTGGAGCTCCACCAGATCTTTGGTATACAGCCGTGATGATAGGGTTGCACACGGCCTCAACCTCCTTGAGCTTTTCCTCGTAGTCTTCCTTCTCAGCATTCTGGTTGTCGTCAAGCCACTCAAGGGCCTCCTTCACAGCGGTTTCAACTTTCTCCTTCTCATCAGATTCAAGCTTGTCAGCAAGCTTATCTTTGTCATTAATCTGATTTTTCATGTTGTAGACATAGGTCTCCAGGCTGTTGCGAGCATCAATCCTTTCCTTCACCTTCTTGTCTTCCTCGGCAAATTCTTCTGCCTCACGAACCATTCTTTCAATCTCTTCCTGGCTCAGTCGACCCTTATCATTGGTGATAGTGATCTTCTCTGATTTTCCTGTGCCTTTATCTTCAGCCTTTACATTCAAGATGCCATTTGCATCAACTTCAAATGTAACTTCAATTTGAGGGGTTCCCCTGTAAATTGAGGGATAAAACAATAAGTGAATAATTCAGATGAAGATTTGCAGAAAACATAAAAGAGAATTGAGGAGAGAGCAAACCTTGGAGCTGGAGGAATTCCAGTAAGATCAAACTTCCCCAGCAACCTACAATCCTTGGTGAGACTCCTTTCACCTTCAAAGACCTAACATCAAACCAAAGCAATTCAAATAAGGTTCAAAGTATTCCAGTTCTAAGCATTAGGAGGAAAATCCAACTCAAGCATTTTACGTGCAGGCAACCATTTCTAAGTGTACCTGAATGGAGACGGTGGTCTGCTGATCCTGATAAGTGGTGAAAACTTGTGACTTCTTGGTTGGAATAACTGTGTTTCTGGGAATCAACTTGGTCATTACCCCGCCAACAGTCTCAATGCCAAGGGTAAGTGGAGCCACATCAAGGAGAAGAATATCTGTGCAAAAAGCATTAAACACAAAGATCAGCCGCAATTTATTCAATTAGAAAAATTTCATCCACTATATACCTGTATGGTTATAATAGACAGAGTTAGAGGTGATGAAATGTACCTTTGGTTTCATCACCACCCTCTCCACTCAATATGCCTCCTTGTACTGCAGCACCATAAGCAACTGCTTCATCTGGGTTAACACCCTTGTTGGGCTCCTTTCCATCAAAGTAGTCCTTAAGGAGTTGTTGAACCTTTGGAATTCTAGTGCTTCCACCAACAAGTACAATCTCTTCAATTTGGTGCTTCTCCAAACCAGCATCTTCCATCGCCTTCTTCACAGGTCCCATGGTCTTTCTGAACAGGTCATTGTTCAACTCCTCAAAGCGTGCTCTGGTCAGTGGCTCAGAGAAATCGATACCATCAAAAAGTGACTCAATTTCCACACGGACCTGATGCTGGCTGCTGAGAGCTCTCTTGGCACGCTCAGCTTCCCTCCTAAGCTTCCCCAGAGCTCTGTTGTCCTTGCTGATATCCTTTCCATGCTTTTTCTTGATCAGTTTAATAAAGTACTCCATAACCCTCTGGTCAAAATCCTCACCTGCAAAAACCCATAGTAAAAACAATTTTTTAAAGCCTTAAGGCAAGCAATAAATGTCCATTTGTTTAAAGCCTTAAGCAAGCAATAAAGTATTCCATAATCTGCTTGCTTTTGGATATGAATGAAATTCACTTATTCAAAAATATATATATATATATATCCTCACCTCCCAAATGGGTGTCTCCATTTGTGGAAAGAACCTCGAATACACCATTGTCAATTGTCAAGATACTGACATCAAATGTCCCACCACCAAGGTCGAAGACAAGAATGTTTTTCTCACCACCCTTCTTGTCCAAACCATAGGCAATGGCAGCTGCAGTAGGTTCATTGATAATTCTTGCCACATTGAGCCCGGCAATAATGCCAGCATCCTTTGTAGCCTGCCTCTGGGCATCATTGAAGTAAGCTGCAAATCAAACAGAGAGATAAGTTGAGTATAAAGGCATAATCAAGGTTCAAACAAACAGAGTTTTATCCAACAAAGAACACTGTTTCTTATAATGCACTCACCAGGAACAGTAACCACTGCATCCTTGATTTTCTTCCCAAGGAAAGCTTCGGCTGTTTCCTTCATCTTAGTCAAAACCATAGCACTAATCTCCTCAGGACTGAAGACCTTGGTCTCTCCATCCTTAATCTTAACTTGAATATAAGGTTTACCGTCCTTGTTCACAATCTTATACGGAACAAGTTTCATGTCCCTCTGAACCTCCTTATCCTCAAACCTGCAAAGAACAAAAGTACTCCAGTAGGTATTTTTTCCCAATCAACTCTAAAATGTAAAACAAGAAACATGAGAAGAATGTTAATTACTTTCTTCCAATAAGTCTCTTGACATCAAAGATGGTTCTCTCTGCGTTAACAGCCGCCTGATTCTTTGCAGCCTCACCAATCAGCCTCTCACTGTCAGTGAAAGCCACCCACGATGGCGTAATACGGTTTCCTTGATCATTGGCTATAATTTCAACATGACCGTTCTTGTATACACCAACACAAGAATAAGTTGTGCCAAGATCAATTCCGATAACTGTCCCCAATTTCGCGGCTTCCTCCTTGGCAATTGAGATTGCAAAAAGACATCCTGTTTGCAAAGGTTACAGGATGTTAATGCCATTCTAGAGGGCCCAACTAATAAAATTTTATGGTCATTTTTACGTGCAATCATGATGTTGACCCACGAGATTAAAAGTAAATTATCCATGGAAAGAATTAGAAACCAAAATCAGATCTGGTAAAACTGCCAAGTATACCACAGATCAAGATAGTAAGGAATCCTAACGAACTCTCTAGAATATCCTCGTGCATGATATTGCACCGTAAATGGAAATGTAAAATAAAGTGAAATTGAAAATTATCATGAAGTAGTTCAAATTTAAATAATTAGATCATAGTTCTAATCTAGAGAGTCGTAAATCTATAAATCTATATTTTTAGTTTTCCAATCAATGGAGACAAATAAAAAGACCTGAGATTGCAGAATCTTTCACTCCACGACCTAATGCATCTCTAGAACTCTAGAACCTAAATCAGATCTAAACATGCACCGATTTAGAGGCAAGAAAATCATCAAACAGAATTAGATCTACTACATTTTCTCTAAAACATACAAAGACTCAAAGATCGCGAAATCAAGCTAAAGCAAACAGATCTAGCAAAAACCGTGAACAGCACAGCACTCACCGGACAATACTATCGCTAGAACCACCAAAGAGCCGCGTGCTCTCCACGAGCCAGCCATCGCGCGTCCTCAAATCCTTATCTCTCTCTGAAAATAGAATCGCTGTACAGTTTAAAATGAGATGAGTGTGTTTTTTAGGATGACACTCTTCCCCTACTTCTTCCTTTCTAAATTTTTTTTTTTTTTTTTTAAAGGGAGTCGCGGTTCGAGGATTTTATATTCGTAGTGTCCCAATCTAACGTAAGTTATGGAGATGGGAAGCATGTCATCGGTGGTGACGTGGACCAATAAGGCTTCGAGTACGGATTTATTGAGCCAATGAAATTAGATCTTTTGTTGGGAATATCCTGGCCGTTTATTTTCCACGATGTTTGCGTGTCCGCTTACCACTCGCTGGCTTTTCCGAATTTAAATTATTAAAAACGCGCCGACACTAAGTCGTTTTTGACCAGCGCAAATGCTAAAATAAAAACTTATTATCAACATGAAAAAATAGATTTACCATCCATTATCCCGTTGACACTGTCAACTCTTGAAACAAAACCGAAAAAAAAAAATGCCCTACCAAAATATAGCTCGTTGGCAAAGCAAAAGCTGCAACTAGGATTTAATTTTGTTTGAATTTAAATATAATATTAACATCGTATATAATTATTTAAATTTAAGTTAATTTAATAATTTTAATTTTAATTTTAATTTTTTTAGATTTTTTTATATTTATTTATAGATAGCATAGATTTGTATAGATTGTTGATAGATTTTTCATATTATTCTTAAAAATAATATTATTTTTATTTAATTATAATAATTTAATTTTTTTATTTTTTAAGTTTTAAAATATGTATAACTTAATATATTTCTTTTATTTCATTATCATAATAATATATTTATTTTTATTTAATTTTAGTAATTTACTCTTTTTTATTTATTAAGTTCTGGAATATGTATAACTTAATATATTTCTCTTATTTTACTATCATAATATTATATATTTTTTATATGATATAAATTACATAATATATAAATATATTATATTATAATTTGCAAAACCAATAGAATCAGAGCTTGGACTTAAATGTTGAAGTTAAGACTTAATTCATTATATTTTTTAATTTTATCTCTTTGTTTTACAAAGTTTACTTTTTAAGCTTAATTTTTTTATCTAATTCATTTTAAATATGAGACAGACCTTTGAACTTAAACTAGTAACTTGCTTCATAAGTAGGAACTCTTATAATACCTATAAATAAGTACTTACAACACTTATTTAAATCTTTTTTATGAAAGATAGAGCTATCTAGTTTGAGCGTGGCCACAGTACCTCTTTTCTAAAATTTAGTAATTCATTTAAGTTTCATTTAAATGAACAATGAAATTTGTTTCAATGAGATTAGATATTGTAACAATAAAATTAGATTCAGTAGTGAGGCTTATATCTAAATTTATTCGTAGCGGTAACGGTGAAGTGAATTATAGTTAGAAGAGAAAATGACTATTGAAGTCATTTAAATTAAAATGTGTGTTTATATATATATAATGAAAATTTTAATTTATTTGATAATTATGAAATCAATAAATAATAAAAATTTATTCAAATTATATTTATATCAGATAATAAATTTTATCAATAAATAATAAAAATTTATTAAAAATATATCATATAATATTTTACATTTTTTCATATTAAT
>JBBYHL010000009.1:5104467-5115701 GCA_038381835.1 Adansonia madagascariensis | reverse complement strand
TCGACGAAGAGAATAATAGCGGCAAGGGAAGAGGCCAAGATCGAGATGAATCTCCCGGAGGTGGTCGTCAATGGCGATAATAATGATCCCAAGAAGATCGCCATAGCAACTTAGAGACCCCATTCTTCTGCAATATAACCACATCCATATCCATCCAACAATATACATATACCTAGATGCAAAGAGAGTGTTTATTTTTGCTATGAACATCACTATAGTCATGGTGCAATGAAGCCGCTTGCTATCAAATCATTTTCTCTTTCAAGTCACTCTTTTTTTTTTTTTTTTTTTGGGTTAATGTATGGGCTTGATATTATTATAATAATTATGTGGCCCAGCTTTTATAAATAGGGTTTTCTCCAATCTAATAATAAGGGGTGGCTTCGAAGCTCAATCCAATAATATGGGCAAATTTCTCCTTCCTTTAAGGCTTAAAATTCAAAATGTTGCTTATTCTTCTAAGTGTTTAAAAAAATATTTTAAAAAATTATTATAATAAAAAATATCTGACATTTCTTAATTCAATTGTAAAATTTAAAAACTTTCAATGATGTATGAAAAAAATAAACCCAAAAATTTAAACCTCGGTTCGGTTGAATGCTTAGGGTTGTATGCTAGTTTTATAGAGAAATTGTCATACATCAAGGATTGAACTGAGAAGTGGGATTTATAGCCAAAAAAACCAAAAGTTTCTTACGACTTGAGAAAGCTATTGGAATCAAAATCTCCGCTTTCACTCGCCTAGAATTGTAGGACAACAAGAATCACTTGCACTTTAAATATATATATATATATATATCTACAACCTAATCATAACCCTCCAGTGCTCTCACAGGAACTCCCTAAATTGGCCATCGTGTCATGAACACACAATCTAATGATATTGCTGCCTGATGATTTTGAAACATCGACACACTCCTGAAGGTCGGCATCACAAGCTATTAAAACCCATTCTTTATCGTCGTCCAAATACTTGATATCAAAAGTACCCACCTCCAGCTTCAGCCTCTTGGCCACTTCCTCTTTCAGTTCCACTATACCAGAGCTTGAGGAGACCCGGAATCTAATTATATCTTCCCTGTATGTAGCCTTAATGGTTACACTCTTCATTTCCCTTCGAGCTGTTACAAGGGGGGTCGTCTGAGTAAAAGCTGCAACGGTTTGCTTGAGAGCCAGACCGGTACATGGAGGTGGCATCCGACTAGGTTCTGGAAATTGTTCATCACCACCGACTTCTGCTGCAGGAGGACATAGGTTTCTTAAGTCTTTTGAACTTCCTGCATCCTCCACTAGCATACCTCCAAATGGCTCTTGAGGTTCTGTTGTGACCAGGACTTCAGGCATTGAGAATGAGGCAGATATATTCATTTCCCCTAAATGGCAGGCCAATTCAGGAGAGCCATTTGCTTTAAAGCATTGCTCGTGGATGGAAACAACTGGATCCCTAGTAGCAGCACTTTCAGTTGCAGGGCTACCATGGCATGATCCATGAGAAGTAGGTGACCCGGCACTGTCTTCTCTTGAGCCACTCCCTGTTTTGAATCCGTATGCTCCATTATCCAAGTCTGGTGAAAGTCCATTCTGCTGACGGAAAAGTTTTTCTTGGCTCAATATTCTCCCACCCAGTGACTGATTGTCCACCAAAGCTCGTCTGTTACTTCCTGGTGTCCCACATGAGGAAAAATCATTTTTTTCACCTCGAGGCTCGGAAGGTTTGGAATTTGGTAAGCTTTGTTGATTGGCTCCATTCAAACTGGTTGGCCATGCAATGGAACCAACAGCAACTGGGAGTGGACTTGTGGCAAGTGAAGTTAAATCAAAGGCTTCATCAGCAACTTGGACAGATTCAATAACACGTTTTAGCTTAGTGAGGGAACGGTTGACTTTGTTGATCTTACGAGATGGCCATCGAGAGATCCCATGCTGCCTGCAGATACGCTTCATTGTTGTGGGACAAACTGTAAAGCAAGAATCTGCCTGAGCATAGTCCTTTTCAATAGGCACCGAAATATATAATTTTCCAGTTTATACGCATAAAATCAGCATATTTAAGCAATATATGTTAAAAGGCAAAGAAATTTTTTGGAAAAGAGCGTAAGCATACCACCAAGGCTCTTTGCAGCATCTTTGAGACTCCCTGCAAAATACCGTTGGAGCACCTCCAGACTAATTGATTTCTCAGTTTTCCCACGTTTTCTCACAGATTTTTTTAATTCTTTATCCTGTGAAAGACAAACAGGATTTTGGCTTCCACTTGCAACAGCCTCACCTCCATCAGTTGCAGGGTCAAAACTTACAGTTAATAGTGTTTTTGATGAATCTAATTGCACTTCTCTGTTTGGTGAGGTGTTAGTCCCAGGTGACGATTTAACAGATGGATGAATTGGAATAGGTTCAAGTCTTGAATCAAGCCTTTCATCCGAAGTAGCTACAATTATTTCGATAGATCCTTCACCCTCTTCAAGTTTGGCTCCAGAAGCGACCTTAAGACATTGGAAATGCTGCTTCATTGTTGAAACTATGGAGTCCAATAAACTATGTTGTTCATTGATGTCAGCAATAGCAGAGGGCAAAAAAAATTCAAGAATATAATCATCATCTCCAGTATAAGTACTCTGTAAGCAGATTGCAAAACAGCTGGTTAATCCAAACATGCGTGCATAGTGTACTAAGGGGTACTTGGATTTGCAGAATCGGGTTATGTCAGCACAAAAGCACGGGTTGTGGGATAAAAATGCCCTCCCAGCAACCCCCTGACCCTTTTGTAGGTGATGCTCAAGACAAGCCTCCCGGAAACCCCACATATGAGGATCTACAACATAGAATGCCACATCAGTTGTTGACATGCAGATTTGTCCCATGCAGCTACCATCAAAGCTTGTACAGTTTTTCTTCAGACCTCCACCATAGGCCAAAACACTGCGATGCCTGCATGGGACCCAGGTCTGAGCCAAAGGTAATTTGTGAGTTTCACAGACTACTGTCAAAATCTCCAGAATTTCAGCCAGTGCATTTTGACGACTTTTATTGCAAATCTGGTATAGGAAGCATTAATTTGTCAGAATAGAGAGAAGAAAAGAAAGAACACCCCAAAATAATTTTTAGAAGTATCGAAAAAGAATAACAGATTCGACAAAATAATGAGTGAAGCTCACCTGGGTGCTAGGATGATCCAACATTTCTGAACTTTTCAGATTCACTGCCTGCATAAGAACTGAAATCATGAGACCGAGGAATCTCACAGCATTTTAAAGCTAGAAATATTTGCTAAGAATCAATGCTTAAGAATGCAACAAAAAAGGTTCTCAAAAAATTCCTCAAGGAATATGGACTGATGATTTAACACTAATCAAATAAGAAATCAATATGAGGCTAGGATGTATGGGAAAAGGAAAGAAACCCAACCTCAAGTGCTTTGCATACTTTATCAACCTCGGGTGCATAGTTAATCATCTGTGAAGTCATTATGAGTTCAAGTACACCGACACAGGACTGTCTAGAAGGTTCAAAGACTGGCAACGCCAAGGTTCCCTGAACATTGTAATGCAGAGCATGATCAAGCCGTGAATACTCTCTGCTGGAATAATACTGTACATTTGGAGTCCATTCTGGCAATTTTTGCTGGAAAACACGGCCAGGAAGTCCTAGTTGTCCATCACTCCCTCCATCCACATAAAACATGTACATCAAAGAAACCATCCTATACCGATGTAGTCCACTGCTAGGCGGGTCAAGGACAAAGGGTTGCCCACAAGTTGTTAGCACATACCGACCCCCACTCTTTACAGGTGCCCACACCTGTGCTAGAACATGTTGTTCAGTTGATTCTTTGAAGTAGCGTAGTGCCTGAGTCATCCTCTGTTTAATTACACAATAATTATCTGGGTTCTCGAGGGGCAGAAGTCCCAAAAATGGAGAAGGCAGCCCTCTATTTTCTTTGTCCTCCTTTGGATATTCATTTACTGGATTGGGAATACCTGCATATGGTATAAAGATCAAAATAGTTAAGCAACAGATGCTCTATCCAATTAAATATCTACACTTTCAAGCAGGAAAGATATAGAATAAGCTCAGAAAATTATACGAATTCAAGCGCTAGAATGTCGAACTGGAAGGTATGGTTTATCCGAAAGACATAAAACCAAAAGGATGAAATGGAAAGAAAGAGTTGCAGAAGGCATACACTCTCCATTAAGAAGTCCCAAGCTAAGAAGGAAAAACAAGCAGCTGCTAGCCTGCCAGCTCAGAGGTTTATATATAATGGTTTACATAGGTGCTAAAGAAACTACTAAGCGAAAGAAAGTAAACATACTAAAGTAACTAAATCATAAGGTTTCTATTATTGTTTTAGTTTCCTCCTTTCCATGGGGTTAGTTAAGCTACCAAGAACTTTGGATTTTGATTACATAAGCTTGCTATTTGAATTGGATAATTCTTTTAGTCTCCAGGTCTTGAGAAACCAAATGGAGCTTTAAAACCCAGAGACCAGAAGTCATGTTGGAGGTATCAGCAACATCTTAACAGAATAAAATTTACAAATTTTCTGGATTACAAAATTTCAAGAAAAAAAAAAAGATTCAATTCAACCAACATAGACTAAATCAAATTCAAAGCTCTAAATCAACCAGCTAAAACACAGAAAACCCAAAATTAAACAGCTATTTCAAATTAGAAAACAAGACAAAAAAAATCAAAAAGGAAGAAAGATTTGTAAGTTTATCAAGTTAAATATGGACTAACACGTAACAAAAACATTGCAACCGGCGGCGTGAGCAGCGGCGGTAGACCCAAGCTTCTCTTCATCAGAGAAAGCCCAGAGAGGGGAACAAGGCTGCTCAGAAGAAGAAGATACAATAAAAGGAGATGTTGGATTAGAAAGGAAAGTCGGCTGATCCAACGGCCAAGAACTCTCGAGATCGAAATGATACAAATCCATAATCCCCTGGTTTTGTTGCAGCTGCTGTTGTTGTTGTTGTTTTGGTGGGAAAGGACACGCGTTTTCTTCCCTTCGCTCGCACATTTTCTGGGCAAACAAACAGAAAAGCAAAATTTGTTCAGTTTTTTTTTTTTTTTCCCTTATTTCCTATGGAGCAGGAAGAAGATAAAGATTAAAAAAAAAAAAAAAACATAACAATAACAACACTGGGACTGATATGGCAATGATATTGCATAGTCTCCATTTTTTTTTTCTCTTTTTTTAATAAAAAATATTTTAATTGATGGAATCCAACAGTTGGATTGTGGGCAAGTTGTTACAATTTGGATAAAAAAATATACATATTGGGAGGGGATGATTCTATGCTGCTCCCTTCCATGATCACAATTCACCATCCAACACCTTCTTTTGTCTTCCTCTTCTTCTTCTTCTTCTTCTTTTTTTTTTTTTCAATATTTTTTTTTATATTTTCAATGATTGTAATGTTTACTTTAGCCATCCTAAATGCATATATTTGAATCATCCAGAAAATTTATATTATTTTTTTACGTAAAAGCGGTTACAGTTTAAAAAAAATTGTAAAACTTTACCCTTAATATTAAATATTATTTTTTTAAAAATTAATTATAAAAATTAATTAAATTAAATTTTATATTTATAATTTATGTTCAATATTTATGCTTATAATTATAAAAAAAAATTAATTCTAAACCGTTTATTAGAAAGATAATAATCTTTAAATAAATGAAAATTGAAAATAAATTTGAAAGCTAACCCAAAGCAAAATTACATAAATCCATATATTTCAATCTTTTTTATGAAAATAATCTCATACTTAAATTCTAATATGTTTTTATCTTGATAATGTGAAATAGTGTATAAAAATATTTGATTCAATAATCAATATATCTTTTTAAAATATTTGCGATGTCAACAATTAAACTATAATCATTAAAATTAAAAATTCAACATTTTATATATTAACAAAAAATAAATAAATAAATTCAAACCTTTCTTCATATTTGTAAAATAAGGAGAGATAGTTAAATACATTTTATCCGCAATGGTTTTCTTATTGATGGAAAAAAAAGGGGGGTGTCAATGGTGTTGTGTGCTTTATGGAAAGGAAGATGGGAGGAAACTTCGTGATGCATAATTTATCGTCTTAAAGCGTTCGGGACTAATGTAATTAAATAAAAACAAAGAAGGAGAAATTAGTAATTTACAGGTAAAGCACTTTCATAAAGTTTTATTATTATTATTATTATTATTATTATTATGGTTTAAATGGATTTATATCCGTAGAATATAATGTCTATCAAAGAAATTCAAGATCATATTTTAAAAATATTTTGAACACACGTGATCTCGAATTTAAAACAAATACATGTGTGAAAAAGAAAAGATTCTTCAAAAATTAGACGTAAAAGTTTTGTAAATAAATACTAATAAAAATATTTATAAATTTTAATCAGTCTCAAAAATACTCATTTTATAATTAAATATATCTTTACGAAAAATCATCGTTTTTGAAATGAAGTACCATAACTGATGGACATATTTTTGAATTTCCAAAATGAGCATTCGAATATCTGTCCATACTCGAAAAGACAATTTTTGAACAGTAACATAAAAAATTCTATGAAGCATTCAATGTCCTCTTTTAAGGATGTCACCGCTAACTTGCCATTCTTACCCGTAGGCATTCGGATCGGATGTATTCCTCAATATATTCGATGTCCTAGCATATTTTTTTTTAAATAATTTTCTTTTTCAATCTTGTCAGTTGGATTATGAGCTTAAAAAATTTTAAATTTATTTATTTAGATTTGTTTTTAGCTCGATTTGTTCATATAATTTATTTTTATTATTTATAATTGATAAAAAATTAAAAAATTTATTTTTATATTAATAATTATATATTTTATAATTAATTTTAAATAAAAATATTTTTTAATTATCAAATATCAATTTAGACTCGATCAAATCTATCCAAATTAACAAAAAAATTATCAAAAGTTTAATATAAACAAACAAACCTACTCATAATCTAATCTTTAAACAAACTTAATTCAAATCCTTTTACTTGTTTCCATTCTCGATATTATAAATATTTCCAAAGCGTACAAATACATAAAACATATATATATATATATGCGCGCACACACAAACAATACAACAGCGGTCTCCCCTCTCCCCAGTATAATGTGTAAACTTTCTTGCATCGTAAAGCTTTGCCAGAAGTGGCGACTCTCAATCTCTCGTGCAAAGGGATATCATAGTAAGCTTTCTTAATATATCTAGCAGCCTAAGACTTTCATCTATTTTTGGAAAGTCTTTGCCTCCTCAAGCAGCTAAACGCGGCATTTCACAAATTAACAATTAACAAAATGCTAATCTTCTTCTAATTTTTTATTAGCTGACAGTCCATTGAAATAATCTTGCATCACTGATTTGTGTTTTATGTAGCAACAATGAGGAATCAAAGGAAAAGTCGAGTCAATAATACAAATGTTTAAGTAGTTCCTTAAGTAAGCATAATTTTAATTTTTTTTTAAAAAAATTGTAACTTAAGAATAAAAAAATAATTTGCAGATGTTAAAATCAGATCTCAAATTTATTAAATGTAAAGGTGTTTACCGGTTAGATTGGGCTTAAAAAAATTTGAGATCTAAGCCTTGATTAGTTTTTGACTCGTGTACTCCAATTACTATTCACTATTATTAAAAAATTATTTTTATTTTAATATTTTATTTTATAATTAAATTTAAATAAAATATATTATTTTAATAAAAATACTATTTTGAACAAGATCTGGTCAACCTATAACATAAAAAGCTACTTAAATATTATATTTTAAAATTAATTACATAAATTAATTGAATTAAAATTTATATTAATTTAAAAATATTACATTTTAAAAGTGTTAACGTTAATTAACTGAATTAAAATTATATTCATTTAAAAAAGTTGTTTGCTTTAATATGATGATTAGGATGAAGATTATTTTTTCTGTATTTAGCTTTCCTTAATTAGCACCTAATCCTTGTTTAATTAACAGTGTGACGTATGAACCGATGACACCATAGATCTTGAAATGACACAATTACCCCTAACAACATTCCTATTCTTGAAGGGCATATTGGAGAAGGGCTTGCCTTGATCTTGCCATTCTATTTAAATTTTAAATGAAACAAAAATCTATCCACTTTGATTTTGATGGAACATTTTATGTTTTATAGTCAAAATGGCAGTACGGAGGAGGGGAAATGGGATTTTCCTTTTGAATTTTGGTTTTCCTTAAAGTAATTGTTATTTATGAACATTGCATATGAGGCATCTCGAGATAGAACCTCCACTACCTACATTACCTAAGGATTGAATTCTTACTTGGATTCCCTCCTCTTGATTTCAATTAAATTTTATATGTTATTCAAATTTCAAGTTAAGGATATGTGGACATATATAAATTTTTTAAAATTTTTTATATATTTTTAAAATTTATTTTTTATTTATATTTAAATATGTGTATAATAATATATTATATGAGAATATTATAATAAAAACGAGCAGATGAAATAATGTAGATCACACTCAGTTATAGACAGTAAAATCCCAAAAACTTAAAAGCAGGATTATATCTAATTTTCAACAGTAAATTTACATACTATAACAAGATCAAAATTTAACTTTTAAGTACTAAACAATATAATTAATTTTGGGGTGTTAATGCTTAGAATTTACTAGAATATTTTATCCAAGTTTCTAAGATTGGCAAGTACTGTTAAGCTCAGGTTTAAATAGCATATTTATGATTTCATTAATAATTTACCATATAGTATCAACAATACATTTATAATTATTAAAGTTTCTGTTTTAAAAAATACGGTGCAGAGATAAAAAACTTAGCCCCCAATGGAGAAAGGACTATAAATCGCATACCCTCGAGATGGAAGTCCACAAATTTTGGAGAATGCAAGGTCAATTTCGATGGGGCCACCGATCAGCAACAGAGAACAGGGGGAATCGGGGTGGTCATCAGGGACGAAGAAGGAGAAGTACAAGGAGCTTTGGCAGGAAAGCATAGAGATACCCAAGACCCGTTTACTGTTGAAGAAACTGCTGCAGTACAGGCACTAAAATTTGCTAAAGATTTGGGGTTGCGACGATCAGTACTTGAAGGAGACTCCATGGCTGTCATTAATAGCATAAATTCAAGAGAAGCATATCTCTCACCCATAGTAAATCTGATCGACGAGGCAAAAACCATAACGTCCACTTTTCAGAAGCGAGCACGTTAGAAGAGATGGGAACAAGGCCCGCTCGTATTCTTGCAAAAGCTACTTTAGTGCAGTCTGACGAGCTCACGTAGGTTGAACTATGCCCAGAATTAATTGTTGATGTAGTTTGCGAAGAACGGTGTGATTTGCCAAATTAATAATAAGGCTACAATCTTATCTTTAGATAAAAATTTATGTCATTTTTAATTAGAACGCCATGATTAATTTAGATTAATTTGGTGATTCTTATATGAGTATTGTGTTTGATGTTATTACAATAGCGTAAATATAAATATAATATAAATTATTTAATATATTAAAAATTTAAATATAAATATAATACGTATATTAAAAATTATCTTATTAATCATATTCAATATATATATTTTTTATTTTTTTGTATTTTATATCTAATCTTAAATTACTAAATCTAGATATGGACTAATGAGTCTTCAATAAATAAATGGATTTTTGTAGCAAGAAAATAAAGTTACATACTGGATATTTGAAAATAGTCAAATGTATCATATAGGGTACGAAGTGGGAGTAGGTTTGCTCGGAAAGCTTACTTTCACAAATCCAATTAATTTGTACGAAGAAATTCACAAAAGATGACAAAAAGAGGTCCGAGAATTACCAAATCATTGTATTTTATTTATATATCAAGATGTAAATCTCATATTGAAGTTCTATTTTATATATATATATATATATATGATGTACTTTTTGCACAATGATAATATATACAGCATCGATGATTAAGTAGATACTACTTAATTAAATGTTATAAAATTTTTTAATAAAATAATATTATTTATTTTATTAATATATATTATTAATATATTAAATATTGAATACATATAAATATATGTATTTTGTTTCATTTGCATCTGCTGACTTTACAAAGTCATTTTCAAAACAAAACAGCAAGGAAGGACGGTAGGGTCCCATTTGTGAGCTCAGTCGGATGCAAAAAAGAAGATTAGGAAAAATAGAGACAAACAATAAAACGTACTGTAATAAAACAACACATGACGTCAAAATTTGTTTTGATGTATTATTTAAGAATATATTAAAATTAGTATGTAAGTTGGAATACGACTTCAAATATCTTATTTTTACTTTTAAATTATTAAAAAAGTTCATTATATATCACATCTATTAATTAATTTTTAATTTTAATATATTATAAAATATATATTATCTCACTAATTTAACTTAAAATTTAAAAATGTTGTTAATATTTAACTTCCCACTTGCTTTCTTGTCGAGGATAATACAACTGCATATCAAATTTGCAGTTTGATTTTTTTTTTTTTTAAATTCGATTTTAAACTTTGTCATTACCCACTTCGACTCTAAACGTTAGGGTCGCTTTCAAAAGGGAATCTATTTATTTATTTTTTCTCTTTTTTAATTAATATAAGGTTAAAAAGATAATGGGAGACAATTCAATCCCTCTCCCTATTTTGGAATAGTTCAGCCTCCAAGCATTTAACAAAGATAATGAGACAGATGATCCTGCTCCTTTAATTACTCCACTCAAGAACTTATTTTGCACTCCATGCATTAACCCACACAAGCTTTATGTGCTTTCATCTCATGAAAAAAAAAAAAAAAAACATTATCAGTGTACTTAAACTTGACATTTGTGTACTTATGATAGTTTTAGATAAGATATAATTATATACAAAAAAATATAGTTGAAATGCTATATAATATTGATATACAAATGTATAAAAATATTTATAATATAAATTATTAATATATTAAGATTTATATAAATTTATAATACTTTAAAAAATAAATATAACATAAAAATAATATGAACATAATATTAAAACATGATCGTCATATTTAATTTTATGAATGTTGTTCTTTTTTTTTCAAGTTGGTTTAAGGGTGTTTTTTTTCTTTTTATTTGGTTTGTTTATAAGTATGATTATGTTTAGGGTTATGCATGTAGTTGAGTGTGTTATTTGGTGAGTTCCAAACACCTTCGGAAATTAAAAAAAAAA
>JBBYHL010000009.1:5052686-5084272 GCA_038381835.1 Adansonia madagascariensis | reverse complement strand
TGATGGACATAGGGTGGCTGGTTTAAATGCTGAAATGATTTTCTAGCAAATAGGGTGGCTGATGGTGATCTTGGTTAACAAACTCAAGAGGAGTAAGGTAATCATGTGACATGAACCCTTTTGATATAATTTAGACTTCAAAAATGTTTTGATTAATTCAAAAGTCCAAATTCGTAATCAGATATGGCTTTTGATCTTTTATGATGCAAAGAAACGAGTTAAAATCGAGTTTTGGATCAATGGTGGATGGTTAAAAATGGCTGGACTGTGGAAAATGGCCTGTATGTATCAATACATTGCAGAATGTATCGATACATTTGGTCCAAAAACCTTGAATGTATGGATACAATGAACATTGTATTGATTATCGGTTATCGGTTCTATGAACCATTATATCGATTCAATGCTTCATTGTATTAATAAATATTGATATGTATCGATACATTTCTTTACAGAATGCACATTTTGGTCTTGGCATGGCCTAGTATCGATACACGAGCTCCTATATCAGTACATAAGCTTATGTATCGATACATTTACATGTTGTATCGATACAAATAGGGACATTTCAAATTTTTGGATTGTTGGAGCATTGCATCGATACATGAGAACCATGTATCGATCATTCAAGAAAAATTGTGAATTTTCTCATATCTTTTGTCCTCGAACACCTTGAACTATGTGCTTTGATGCCACATCCTTGCATTTATCTTTGATATGATCCATAGGCCTTCTTGACCTCGTCAAAAATACTTTTTCACTATGGGACGATCATTGCCCCCTCTTATGTCCATGCCCCAGGTTGCTAAAAAAAATTAGCATGGACAAAATATGGTGCCTACACTGCCAAGCATTGTATCGATACATATGGGGTGAGTATCAATACTCACTGTAATGCATCATTACATGCTTAAAAATATCGATACAAATGAGGGTTTTAAGCATAGTGTCGATATATTTGTTCATTGTATCAATACATACCTCCAAAATCCTTTGTAAAATAATTTTTCTTGACTTGATATTAGCTTAAACATATCTAAAAAATATTATAAGTATATATATACATTTTGGAACATATATTTTTGAGAAAAATACAAACTTAGTACTTTTCAAATGTTTTTCAATTTTAACATAAATACCAAGTTGAGTATAAACTTATTTAGCTTAAGTTGTTTGTTATATCAAAATGAAATTCAAAGTTAACACATAAATTATTGCAAAAGGAAATTGTTGCAAAATCATGATCAAAGAAGCCTACCATATTTTAATGAGATGAAAAATAGTCAAACATAACATGCTTTGGTGTAGGAAATCATGAAAATAAACATAAATAATAATCACCAAATCTAAATACAAATAAAATCATAGAACAAAGATATACAAACATATTTAGCAACATATTAACATGAGAATAATAAAAAAAACAATATAAAGATTCACACACACACATGTATATAATAAAAACAAGGTGACAACAACAACAATAATATTTTGTAAGACAAAAATCAAAATATAACTAAAAAATAACGACAAATATGCATATATACATTATCATCATATTTTACCTTTCAACATGGATGAACATCCATGAGCCTTAACATGATTTTGAATCATAAATGTGAAGAAAAATGAAGAAAAACAAAAAAAAAAGAAAGATTAAGGCTAGCACCTTGAAAAAAATTTAAGAAAACTAACTAAAAATGGTTATTTTTGGTGTTTTTTTTCAAGTGAACCAAAAAAATGCCTTTTGAATCAGACCTTCCCTATTTATAGAGGAAGTCTTCGGCTATGGGTTCAAGAAAAATAGCCTTTGGCTGAAAGCCTTCTAGGTCTTTCTAGCCAATTTTGACTTTTTTTCATGTAATAATTAGTTTTTTAATTTATTTGATTTAAATTTATTAATTTTGTCATTTTATGGCTTAAGTCATCAATGACATAAGCCATTTCTAGAGAAATTTGGGAGATATTTATAAATTGTGTGAAATTATACCATAAAATTAATTAGAAGGACTAAATTGTAAAAATTAAAAATTATATATTTGAAATAAAATTTTATATGATCAATTTAATTGAACCTAATAACAAACACAATTTTTATGTACCAGAAAGAACATTAAAAATAGTAAACGTGTAAAATTTAATGAGAAAAACCCCTACTTGGAAAAATTATTATATGTAAAAAATACAAAACCCATAAAATAAATTTAATTTTTACAAACTGAAATAACATGAACTCAACAATGATATTTGAAGAATTTTAAAAATTATAAAGTCAAAAAAATATTTTCAAAAAATTTATGAACTAGAAAACTCCTTATTTCGAAAACCAAAAAAAAAATATGAAAGAAAATGCAAAACTATAAAAAAATTAATTTTTCAAAAGTGACTTTATATGAATTTTATGAAGATATTTAAAGAATTTTAAAAATTATAAACTCAAAAAAAATCTTCCGAAAAAAATTTACGGAGTAGAAAACTCTGTATTTTAGAAACATAAAAAATTCCAAAACACATAAAATAAATCAAAATTTGAAAAACTAATCTAATAGTGGTAAATGGAAATATATAAAGAATTTTGAAATTCAATACTCGAGAAAATTTCATAAAAAATTTTACAAGTAAAGAAAAGCTCATAATTAAAAACTGAGAAAATTATAAAAAAATACTTTAAAACTTGTATAAAATAAATTAAATATGACAAATTATTCATAATATTAATTTACAAAATACTGAAGATAAAAATCCAAAATTCAAAGCAAATCTTTACCGAAAAATTTACAAGCAAACTACTTAAGGTATAATGAGAAATTCAAAAATAATTGGCAAAATTACCAACTTGATACCTCATGATAAAAAATGCCAATACAAATTTTTCCTTGAATATTTCTAATTTTTCAAAATTCATATAAGCATAAATACGGCACAGGTATCGATAAAAATATACAACAGCCAACTTTCCAAATTTGATGAGAAATTTTCAAAAATTCCTAAAATAGGAAATTTGACCATGATAACACCTGCAAAAATAGATTTCAAAAATTTGACAAGAAACTATTAAAAAGCAATTTTTCTTTCAGTTATTCATTTTATATATCTGAAATTAAAGATCAAATTAAGACTTTTCTGTCACTTGAACATACGGCCTTTTATGTATGACTAAAAGGGTTTTAAAAAAGTCTGGTTCATCTGAAAAAAATTATTCCCAATAAGGATGACCATTAAGTTCTCAATCTTAAATATTTAAGATTATTTGGAAAGGGACTCGAACGAAAGTTGGTGTCTACAGCTACTCTTCTTTAACCATTGTTAAAAATCATGAACAAGGCAAAGACTAAATAGACATAATTTCATTCGAGTCATTAAGCTTTGAAAAATAAACTAAACTAATAGCAAGCACAAAAACTAATTAGCAAGTTTGAAACTTTAAATGAAAATGGTCAATAGTGTGAGACCTAAACATAAAAAAGTTGACTAAGATGAAACAATAGAAGTCAACAAGTGAAAGGAGTTGATCGGGACAAAATCATACAGGTTAACCAATGAAAGAAGTTGACTAGGATAAAACCATACAAGTCAATGAATAAAAAGTGCTGACCGAGATGAAACCATACAAGTCAACAAATGAAAAGAGTTAACCGGGACAAAACAATACAAGTCAATGAATTAAATGACTTAACCAAGGCAAAACCGTACAAGTTAATGAATGAAAAGAGTTGATCAAGGCAACACCATACAACTCAATGAATGAAAAGAGTTTACCAAAATGAAACCATATAATTCAATGAATGAAAAAAGTTAAGCGAGATGAAACCATACAAGTCAACGAATGAAAGGAGTTAACCTGGGGCAAAACCATATAAGTCAACGAATAAAAGGAGTTGAGTGAGATGAAATCATATACGTCAACGAATGAAAAAAGTTAATTAGGGTGAAACCATATAGATCAATGAATAAAAAGAGTTGATCAGGGTAAAACCATACATTTCAACAAACAAAAAGAGTTAATTGGGATGTAACCATACAAATCAACAAATGAATGGAGTTGACTAGGATAAAACCGTACAAGTTAACAAATGAAAATAATTAACTAGGACAAAACCACATAAGTTAATTAAAAAAGTTGATTGGGATGAAACCATACAAGTCAACGAATGAAAGGGGTTTGATCATGATAAAACCATACACATTAACGAATGAAAAAAGTTAACCAAGGTGAAACTATACAAGTCAACAAATGAAAAGAGTTAATTGGGGTAAAACCAAACAGGTCAATGAATGAAAGGACTTAATCGAGATAAAACCACAGAGGTCAACGAATGAAAATAGTTTATTAGCATGAAACCGTACAAGTCAATAAATGAAAAAGTTGACTGACGCAAAACCATATAAGTTAATGAATGAAAAGAGTTGATCAAGATGAAACCATTCAAGTTAATGAATGAAAAAAGTTGACTGAGGCAATACCATACAAGTAATGAATGAAAGAGTTCGCTGGGATAAAAACATACAAGTCAACAAATGAAATGAGTTATATGATATTTGATACTTGATCAATTCTAAAAGTTGAAGAACTTACCTTTTGATTTTGAAAAAAAAAAGCATGAAGGTTGCTCTTCTCTAGCTTTATGCTTAATTTTCCCTACAAATTATTGAATGAAATCCATGCAAAATGCATATGTTGAATTTTTTATACAACCTATGAATCTAATCATTATTCATTATCTCTAATCCAACCTATTTTGAAATTTGAAGGCATTTCTATAAAATGCTACATAACTACTTTTCTTTTTGGCCAATAGAGTCAGTGCTTGAACCTTAATTTGAAGGTATCCTCAAAAGATATCATGGGCAAAATAAGCCTACTCCTATACTCAGAGACAAAGGCATTTTCAAAAAATGTTATGGATATTATTTTCTTTAGGTAAGAAAGTAAAACTGATGAGGCCTAGGTTTAGAGCTCCTCGTGATTGGGTAAGGCAAGTAAGATTGATGATGCCTATGTCTGAAACTCCTAGTAAAGAATTTATTTTTTTTCTTCTCAGAAATATCATTTAATAACCACTTCCAAATTCCTTATTCTTTGATTGTATTCTTCCCCATTATCAGTTTATTTTAATTATTCTTAGAACGTCTAAAGAATTAAAACATTACCTAATATCCCTATAATGTTTAACCTTAATCCAAAGTAATGCAATGAAATCTTCTTGTTATTTATTTCTAAAATGTCAACCATTATTTATCAAAAATGTTAACATGATAAAAGGCTTGACAAGGATATGGACAAAAATATATACTTATATTCCAATGGAGACAAGAAATACAACATGGGTTTTTCCATAGAGTATAAATAAGCTATAGAACAAAATTAGGTATTACTCATATGGATAGAATTTCTTATTTTATTCTTCAAAAGTCTTTCTTGAATGGAACACTGCTCTTACATGGATTGATCTCTTTGATGATATATTCAATTGCACTCTGTCATGCCTTTTTGTGATTAACTTTCTAATATATTTCACCTTACACATTCTTTTGCCCCAAGTTGCCTATTTTGGGTTTTTAACTTGAGGCCTCCCTCTTAACACCTTTTTTTCCCTTTTATTTTTTTCTTTTATTTTTCTTTTTAATGATATTGCCATTTGGGCATAATACTTCTTTACATTATTAGAATTAACTAGATTGGGCAAAGTGTGCCCATTCCTTTATGCCAAAATCAATGCCCATCAAAAAATAATTCAGAACCACACAGGGCCCTTCCCAATTTGGCACCCATTTACCATATAGATCCTTTTAACCTAGAAGGACTTTCTTTAATACTAACTCCTTTTCATGAAATTACCTTGGGCGAAGTTTTTTATCATGCGCTCTTATCATTCTTTTTTGGTACATTTGCCTATGCTAAATCACATGCAGCCTCTTTTTGTTAATAAAGGTTAACTATTTGTAACGATCTCAAACCATTTAGTTTTTTCCAATTTGGTCACCATAATACCCAGAGCGAGGGAATTTCAACCTTAATTGGTAGAATAGCTTTTATGCCATACACCAAGAAGTAAGGTGTGGAGGTCCAAACTGAAGTTCAATAACCTAACAAGGCAAAAAAGTGTTTTTCATGCCAATTTTTATGAGTCTCCACCATCTTCACCATAATCTTTTTGATATTTTGGTTGGCTGCTTTTACTGCTCATTCATCATAGGAATGTATGTCACTAAATTATGACGAGAGATCTTTAGTTGTGTACACACCTCTATCATCAATTTTTTATTCAAGATAGAGACATTGTCTATTATAGTTCTCTTAGGGATTCCAAACTGACAAATGTATTAGTCTTCAAAAATTTTATGACTATTGACTTTGTCACATTAGCATAAGAAATAGCTTTAACCTATTTGGTGATATAGTGTATAGCAACCAAAATAAAATGGTGATAGTTTAAAACTATAAAAGAAATTGGTGCAATGACACATGCCTTATATAGAGAAGGGCCAATGGAGCAGTTATAAAATGTAATGGCAAAGTTGTACATGGATCTTATCTGCATAGATGACATTTATGAAACTTTCAAGCATGCTTAAAACAATCTCTTTCCATAGTCATCCAGAAGTAGCCCAATCTAATGATTTATCTTGCCATTTTATGCCTATTAGCATGAACTTCACAAACCACTTCATGCATTTCTTCTAAAATTACTTATGCTTCAAGAGCTTTCATACATCTTAGTAATGTCTGATCATAGTGTTTCTTGTAAAAGATCTCACCATCCATAATAAAGATCACTGCTAACTTTTTTAATGTCTTTCTATCATTTTTAGAGGCATTGTCTAGGTATTCTCGATCTTTAAGGTATTTTTTGATACATAATAACATGGAAGACTATTTGGTTTAGCTTGAACATTATGACAATGTGCAGAAGACTCGTATAAGCTTATTTGGATCAAGATTACTTTTTTTTCTCATTTACTTTAAACATTGAGGCAAGGGTGGCGAGGGCATCGACTGCTTAATTTTTATCTTAAGGTAAATGAATGAAATCCACTTTCTCAAACTCTTATAATAGTTCAAGAATTAACTTTTTATATTATGACAACCTTGGATCTTTAGTTTCCCATCCTTTACATAGCTGATAAATTACTAGAGCTGAATCTCCATAGACTTTTAACATTCACACATTTCTTTCAATAGCTACATAGAGTCCCATGACATATGCCTCATATGCTGCCATGTTATTCATGCAATCAAAATCTTACTTAGCAATAAAAGGATAATAGTCTTTTTGTGAGGATAACAAGATTGCCCCAATTCCATTTCCCAAAGAGTTTGAAGTTCTGAAGAAGTACATATTTCCATGTTGGGTCCTTTAACTGATCACCTTTCTCTTTAATAAAGGATTTCATCAAATTTTCATTAAGAAAATCAAAATCTAAAGGCCGATAATCATCAAAGGTCCAATTTGCTAAGAATTTGGCAACTACACTTCATTTAACAAGTTTTCAGCTTATATCAACTATATCATATTCCAATAATAAGACTTTCCATTTTATTGGTCTTTCAGATAGTGTGAGTGCTTTGAAAAGATACTTGATTAGATTTATTTTGGTGATCAACCAAGTAGTATGATATAACATATATGCACGAGCCTTTTTACTATCCAAACTATGGCACAACATATCTTCTCTATTTAAGAATAATTTACCTCATATTCTAAAAATTTCTTGTTGAGGTAATAAATTGCCCTTTCTTTCATGTTGATCTTGTCATATTGCCCCAACATACATCCTATTGACTGTATAAACACTAAAAGGTACAATATGAAAGAACTATCCAGGATTGATGGTACAAGGATTGAGAATTTGCCAAATATTGTTTCACCTTTTCAAATGCCATTGGGCAATCTTCATCATATTCTCCTAAATTATGTTTTTGAAGAAGTTAAAAATTAGATCACATTTATCAATAAGCTGGGAAATAAAACAAGCAATGTAATTCAATCTACCAAGGAAGCTTCTCACTTCTTTTAGTGTTCACAAAGGTGGCAAAGCCTTGATGGCTCTAATCTTATTAGGATCAACCTCAATCCTTTCTGCTCACAGTGAAGCCTAATAGCTTTCTTGATCTTGCACCAAAAGTGCATTTTGTCAGATTTTTAACTTTAATTGATATTTTTTATCTTTTAAATAATTTTTGTAAATCTATGACATGCTTTTCCTCATGGGGTGATTTGGCAATCATATCCTCCTCGTATACTTCAATCTCTTTATGCATCACATCATGGAATAAGATAACCATTGCCCTTTAATAGGTTACCCTTGTTTTCTTTAACTTAAATGACATTACCTTATAATAAAACCCAAACAGTGACAAATATAGTCTTTTCTATGTCTATAGCCTAAAAATCTATCCATGAAAGAAAATAGATGGTTCTTGTAGTGTTATCGACCAATATGTCAATATGATGGAGAAAAAAATTATGCTTTAGACTTGCTCGATTTAAATCCTAATAGTCTACACAATTTTAACTTTTTAATCTTTTTTAGGAATTAGGACAATATTAGCAACCCATTTCGGATACTTTACCACTTTAATCCAACATCAAACTATTTCTTTACTTTTTTTTTAATTTTTAACAACATTTCAGGCTTCTTTCTCCTCAATTTCTACTTAACTGGCTGCATCCTAGTTTTAAAGGTAACTTATGGGCTATGCTTTTGGATGTAGACCTGGCATGTCTTGATATGACCATGCAAAAACATCATAAAACTCCTGAAGCAAATTTATTAGCTTTACTTTAATGGTAGGCATGATAATAGCTCTAATTTTAACCTATTTTCTATCATCATCCTCCCCTAAGTTTATAACCTTTGTGGGTTCTTCGTAAGGCATTATTCACCTATCTTCTTGCCTAATCAATTTTATCAAATCAAAAGGCTGAATGTAATCATCAACATCCTTTTTAAGATTATCCACATTCAAGTAGATGGACCATTCAATTTTGAACTTTGAATCTCGAATGAGATAATCCTCTTCTTTTCAATCAAGGAATTCATAAGAGTAACAAGAACAAGAACAACAACAAGAATAGACAAATAAGAAAATAGGGGTGATTCATGTATGTGTTTATAAAAGAAAAAAAGATTAAGGTATGAAAAAGATTGAATATACATAAAAGGTTCATGCATTTCATTTTTGAAAATGATGACATGACATTTTTAAGCCTTTTTTACAAAAGGATTTTTGTATGTTTTGGGCCAAAAACAAACAAAGGGAATTCTTAAAATTACTTTGGATTAAGCCTAGACACTGTCTTAGTAACAGTCTAATTCATCCAAACCTATTTAAGAGGGCAAGGATAGATTCCATGATCATCTTTTAGCTCTTTATCACTTGCCCTAATAACATTTACTTGGAAATTCTCAACAGCTAGATTGATCACTATTACATCATCCTTTATCTCTTTTTCTTGAGTCACTTGACAAATAACCCTTCCATAACAAAAAATTTCTTTTAAAGAGAGGTAAATAACTGAGTTCTGATTCAGGTTCATTTCTTTAGCTCTCTTCTCTGACTTTTTCTTTTGATTATCTTTAGGCTTAAACCCAACCCTAGTTGGCTCTTTTTCTATGAACTTGAATGGATCGACTTCTACCTTATAAATATTTTTCAAGTCTTTTTGCTGCTTGGGTGCCCTTCCCTATCATAAGCTTTAAGCCCATGCAAGTGCTTTTAGAGAGCTGAGGCTTAAGAAGTGAAAATCCTTCTACAAGAAAGGAAGTATTAACAATTTCAAATGCTCTAAATGAGCACTCCTCTACTTCAACATTAACTTTAACATATGGTGCTTTAGTTGAAGTCATAGCAATTATATCTTCCTCTCCAAATATCTTCCTCTCTAAACATACTAACTAGTTTGCCATTCACTATAAATTTGACTTTATGATAAAGAGATAAAGGTATAGCATTGGCAAAGTGGATCCAGGGTCATCCTAATAAATAGTTATATGTGAGGATGATGTCTAATACATGAAACTTGACTTCAAAGAGACATGGGCCGATATTTAGTATAATGCTAATAGTGCCTTTACTTTTCTTTTTTATTCCATCAAAAGCTTTAACTACTATTTGATAGTGCTTAATCTAACTAGTGTCTCTGGCAGATAGGATAAAGTAATTAAGGGCATCACGTTTAGGGCTGACCTATTATCGGTAAGCACCATGGCAATATAGTCCCATTGCAATGAGTCGTTATATAAAAATCTATTGTAGAAGTAGTTCCCCTTAGTGGAATTTCACCATCGCTGAAGTAGATGAAATTATTAGTGATAATGTTGTTCACTAGTTTGTCAAGCTTATTGACGAAAATATCCTGCCAGACATAAGCTTCATTGAGTACTTTTAGCAGAGCCTTTCAATATGCTTCAGAACGGAGTAGCAAGGCTAACAAAGAAATTTTTGCTAGCTACTATTTTAATTGCTTGACATTACTATACTCGCTATGCTTTATAAACATAATAAATTTAGTCATTTCTTTTTTTAACAGGTTTTAGAATTTTTGTAGGACTATTTTTAACAATTACTACCTTTTGAGTTATTTATCCTTTCATCTTGGTTTTGGTGACTGCTTTATTGGTTTTTGGCCTGTAAACTTGACTACTTTAAGTAACATGACTGACCCTTGTAATGCCAACTGCTACTAATTGGCTAGTCGAAGCTTTTTAGAGTGGTGACTTCAGCATCATACTTCCATGGCATCTGTTTATTATGCTTATACAAAAAAGTTCTAAAGTTCAAATAATAAGCTTCAAGATGATTTCATTTTTGGGAAGAGCTAGTCTTAATTGATTGCAATAGATAATAAGGGGGTGATGAACACCATAAGGTGGTTATGGTGGCCTTTCACTAGTCATATTAATTGATTTCTGTTCTTCTTGAATAACTTCTACATGAAATTCAATTTCTCCTTTATCCATCATCTTTTGAATTAAGGTTAAAAAATCTAAATGATTTTACATGTTATGCCCATAAGTGGCATGAAACTTGCAAAAGTTTAGGCTAGAATCTAATTGGCAGTCAACATATTTATGATTTTGACTAAGGACTCTGCCTTTAATCAAAATCGCCCAAACTTTTTCCATCGATGCCTTGACTTCTCTAATGTCTTTTTTCAATGATCGTTCTTCTTCAGCAATCAAAGTATTGACTCTAAGTTTAGGATGATTTGTTAAAGGATTCACTACAACATTTAGTCTCGGGGCATTGTCAAATTTAAAAGCACTATTTTTAAGGAGGTTCTATACCTTCCTTTAAAATAAGGGCAATTTTTAATTGAATGACCTACTATTACATGATATTCATAATAAGCATTTTGGTCATACCAAGTCAAAAATTTACCTTCATATGGCTTGGTAAAAAGTAGGGCCACTAATTAAGCCTCAAGAAATTTATCAAATATTTCTTTGTAAGAATAAGGTAGAGGCTCATAGTGAGTTCTTAGTTGGTTGGTTCTTTGGGTTGATTGGTTAGAATTATGTCCTACTTGGTTTTGAAAAGGATTTAGGTTAGTAATTTATGGTGTTGATGAAACAGAAAGTCAGGATGCATTAAAAGAATACAGATTTTAGGATTGTTGTGATTGGCTTCGATAAAAAATATGGTTTTCTCAATGAAATGGTTGGCTAGCATAGTTGGCAGATGAAGCTTTTTCTTTATTTTTACTAGGTTTGAGCTCTTTTGAAGCAAAGGATTCAGTAGTCATGATCTTCCCAGCATTTATAGAGGCTTTAATTATTTCCCTAAAAATGATAAGGTCAGAGAAATTCTTGGTTATATTCTCTACTAGCTTGTCATAGTAGGGAAGGCATAAAGTACCTAAAACAATATGGTTGTTTCCTTTTCAGTCAATAAAGGTTGTACTTAAGAAGCCATATATCTCCATCTCTGGGTATATTCTTTAACAGATTCTATGGGTTTTTTCTCCAAATTTTGATAAGTTAATATTAAGTACCACTCAACTATGTGTTTGTACTGCTAGAGGAATGCATTAGCTGGATCAGACTAGCATTAAATTTGATTGTAAGTTAAATTGTTATGCTAGTTTAATGCTAATCCCATCAAACTTTCTTAAAACCAATAGATGAGAAGCTTGTTATCATGAGAATATTTAGCCATTTTTGGTTAAACATCTTAATGTGAGCTTATGGGGAAATGGTGCCTTATATTTTTCAAAATCTAGCATCTTAAATTTTGACAGAAAGACCAAATCTGGTACTAAATTAAGATCCTCAACATCTACATTAATATACAGCTTTTCCTTTTCTATGATTTTTTATCTCCTTTTAAGAAGCTGTAATTTTTCTTTTTCAATTTTTGCTTAGGTTTTGCTTTTCTACTTATGTTTTTCTTCTTCATCAGGAGCAAGGGTTACTGATTCCTGTTGTGCAGGTGTGGCTCTTGTATCTGCCCCTTACGATAAAGCATTAAGGTTGATAATAATGACTAGAGGTAGTATAGCTCTAGGAATGTTTAATGGTATATTTTGTGTGTTTGGGGTTTGGGTTTCTTATGCATTTGCAAATGGTGTTTCAGGCTAAACTCCTCTAGATGTCTCAGTAAGAATGCCAACAATACCTTCTAGCTGTTAGCAAACTGACTCTTTTACCATGAATAGTTTCATTAATCTTGTAATTTGGGCTTGTAATTCTTCTTGTCTTTTATTCATGGCTTCTTGATACTATCACTGACTTTCTTCTAGTCTTTCTAATCTTGTCAATTAGTCTTCAACCATTTTTCTTGCTCTAGATCGAGTAAAATAGCAATGGGTGGGTAGTTGTTCAATAGTTCTCTCTGAATTAGCAATGTTAAAACCTTTAAAAAGGAAAATTCCAAATTCTATTAAGTTAAGCATGTATTTATTAATGAATGTGTGTATATATACATGTATAATGAATGTATGAATGCAATTATAGGAATGTTTGCTTTAGTAAAAGATTTCATATTCATAAATTTTTAGTAATTTTTTAGCAAATTATACATTATTGATCATATAAGGGTTAAATTCGAGGAAAGTCCTAACTTAATCATATTATCGTTGAGCTCATTCTAAAAATTCAAGTATAATAGGCCTATACTCTTGTCAGATTAACTCGACTTTTCAAGGCTTGAATTTCTTCCACTATCCTTTTTGCTTGAATGACTGATGAGCGGATCTCTTTCATGAGATTACCAATATAGAATTGTTGAGCTAGAGAACTGACCGTCCATCTTTTACCTTCATTCTCAGCTCTTTATAATTTATCATTCCAGTATACATTCATTGCTTGATAGGTTTAGTCCCAGGCATCTATGTTTTATTTTTGCTGCTATAATATTTTTCATTAACAATCATGGCAAGAATTTCCTTCTCCTGAACCAATCGAGATGTTCTTTCTCATTCTTCATCAAGGGGCCCTGAATTATTAATTCTTTCTATGTATCTTCTTAGTTGAAGAGGAGTGTCATTATGTGCCTTTTATTCTTATTCATAAACAGCTACCTTGGCTTCTTCTTTTAATGCCTTTGCTTTCTAAACTTCCAATTCTTGATAAAGCTTACACATTTTTTTCGTCATTACCTTGGAAGTCCCACTAGAGCACTCATATATCCTAGCACGCTTTAGTCTCTTGTTTTGCTCGATCCAGTTATTCTTCATTAAATTATACTTTTCCTCCATTCTCTACCTTTTTTTCCCTTTTTTGCATCCATCTGCATTCTTAGATAGGTAATTTCTTCTTAAAGTATTTTGTTTCTCTTAATTCATTCTTTTATGTTCTCTAGTGGCTTTTTTCTTAACTCAATAAATCTTAGAAGGTATGACAAGTTCAAGTTGAATATGTACGCGAAGAATAGCCCCATTGGTGCGAGGAGTAATTAATTCACATCCATGAACTTTTCTCTAAGCATCATAGTCCAGAATGGGTTGATTTGTATAGCATAAAACCCTAACTCATGTCGTCTCTTGTTCCATTGCATAACAGTTGCCTAAAATATTTTTCTGTAATTCTCCCCTTCATATACCAAATCCATGCTAGCTATGTTCAAACACATATGAATGAACTGCTATAAACCATACTGTCTCTTAACCAATAAAGGTGCATACCCCACAATGCCCCATATACCTAATAAAGGCATGAAAAGTAGCTCATCATATCAATAAACAAAAGGTTTTGATGAGAACCATGGTGCTCTTTAAGTTATGTCATCAAGAGACAAATTCTTGAGTGTTTGAACCTATTGGTTCCTGGTTCCCGATTTAGGCCATTATTTATTAATAAATTCTTAAAGAAAGATATAATGGGGAAAATAAGGTTTGACCTTGTCAGCACATCAGCTCGAAAAAGATTTCGACCCTAAATATATAATAGCAAAATGCTTTTGAAAAATCTACCTTGACCTCCTATTTGACACATGTTGGGTGCTTGGATCATTTCTAATAGAATAGCTAGGGCCAAATGCATGTTTCTTTCTAATTGATTAAACAAATCTATAACTACTGCCTCTATATGCCCCAATATCCTCAGGAAGAAAACCAAACCATATATGGCCAAGGTGAAAGGACCAAAGGCTTTTTTAGTGTCAAAATGTTTTTGGATGCATCCCTTTAGAAACAACCAAGATATGACATTAGTGCTCCTTTTATTTGTTTTACGATAAAATGATGACCTTTCTTCAAGTCTAAATGGAGAAATTCACTCAATTTCTTAGGAAAGCTGGTTAGGTTATGTTCTTTACAATATATGGGCTAGGTCTCCAAAGGTCTAAGTCCGAGCAAGGCTGAGATCTTTTCTATAGTCAAGGTCATGTCATGTTGATTAAATGGAAAACACTGAAATCATAGATCCTAAAACTAAATCATCACTCGAACTAACTACTCATCAAATTGTACTTTGACAAAAAGTATATCTATCCATATTTCTTAATAAATCAGGTCTTTTCTAGTGTTTCCCCATTGTTCTCGTATCTCTAACAATTCTTTTAAATTGTTCTGATAGAGATCCAGATATGTAATTTTTGACAACTCTAACACATAATTCTTCGGTATGCAATCCCTATATCATTTCTGATTGAGTTTGGATTCATCACGAACCTTCTCGATGTTTTGGTAATAAATACTTGTTCAACCATAAAATCTAATGAAAATTCAATAGAGCTAAAATTCATGTCTAAAGCAAGTGTCCCTAAATGTAGATGAAAAATGCATCAAGAAAAGAAAAAAATAGATAAGTTAGCGTCCATAAAAAATAATAAATCTAAATAAAAACAAAATTTAACAGCAAGAAATCATCTAATAAACATAAATAATCAAACAAAAAGAGACAAGAAAGCGAAAGGTACATTTATGCTTTCATGTGTCCCTAATTTTTGGTGATATCTAAAATCGAGCATGGTTTCAACTGGGAGGTCACTAAGGTTCACTATATAAGGTTTTGGATAGACCACTAGATAGTTATTAAACTACTCCCTAAGCCCAGAATGGACTAACGAGGTACCCAATTCTTACCCATCATGGGTTTATGTTAGAAAGGATTTAATTCAAGTGGGAGTATCTTCCATGCCCATAGTGAGGCCAACACCTTAGGCAGGCATAGGGATTTACACTCAATAGCTTTTCATTGGCCCAGACAAAGGCTAACACCTTAGAAGGTAGAGCTGCTTCATTGTTACTTAAATTATTAGGTAGCTATGCCCTTTTCGGAGATCTAAAACAGAAACTACTGCATACGTGCTCAATGGGTGCAAAAGGATAAACAAACCTTTCTTATGAGATGTCATTAAAATAAAACCCTTATCCTAAATCCTCAAAAAGAAACAAAGAAATACAAAAAAATAGATTAGGGTGAACATAAAATTTTTTTTTTGAAATATCGAGAATTATAATAAAATATTTATTAAAACCAAATTAATCAAAATTGAAATACCATATAATTAATTTTAGGCTTGGCTCTCTTGCTTGTCCCCAGTGGAGTTACCAAGCTATCACAAAATGTCTTGGATAGGAACCTTGACCAGCCTAACTTAAAATGGCAAGTGTATCTCTCGTTCTTATATATCTCTGTATATCATTATTTTCTTTTATTGAAGGGGCCATATCATTATTTTTCTTATTTTTTTGTGTTTGTGAACAGAATTATCGAGATGAATAACTTACTCAACTTAGCCCTAAATAGTCACGACGATATGACCATTTATTTTGGAGTCACCATTGATCTATTTACTAGGTGAAATCAATCACCTATTAGAGTTTATAGTTTAAGGGTTATGAAAACCCTAAAAAAAAACCTAAGATCTATGTCAATACCAAAGATCACGTAAAAGGGTGCATGAGTAGATTACAATCATGAGGAAGGATCAACCTTCTCGTGATGCTTGAAAATCGATACCTTATTAATCATATTTTAATTTAAATTTTGATTTTTATTTTGTTTCAATGTTTAATATTTAATTATTATTGCCATATATAATATTTTATTAAAGACATTTATATTCTGATAAAGTCAAGTTTAATGTTTTTAGAAATCAAGATATCTTCTATCCCCTTCTGAAGAGCCAAGAGAATATGAATGTTTTTTATCATTCTATATCATTTACCGTTGGAGAACTTATGGTACACAAAGGGTTTTAAAAAAATAAAATAGCTTTTGTACTCCACTAGAAAGCTTGTAAAATACAAAAGATTTTATTTTTATGAAAATTAAAAATCCTAACTTTCTATTTAAAATGATATCTCATTGTTTAAATAATTCATAAAATCCTTCTCATACATTGGGAGAAATTTTATGTACTATTTTAACTTGGAGATATTACCTTAAATTAAAAGAATTTGATTTTATTAAAAATATTAACCCTAAGACCAGAAAATGGTCTAACATTATGAACCTTTCCTCATGTGTACTTTTGATATAAAAATATCCTAGTAATCATGTAAGAATTGGTTCTAATGTGAAATCATTAAAATGCCCTCGGGATATACCTTTAACATGAAAGTATCCTGATAACCCTAAAGGACTCAAAAATAATTGTAAAGGACGCTATCCAAATATATACCTTTGGCATGAAAGCATCTTGTTTATTGTCTAGTACTCAATTTTAATAAAATTACCAAAATGCCCTTACGATATACCTTCGACATGAAAATATTCTGTACCCTAATGGACACTAATATGATGGTGAAATCATGAAACTTCTTAAATACATGCCTTCAACATAAAAGTATCATGATTACTATCTACAACTTGATTTTAAGAAAAATTATCAAAATGCCCCTAGGGTATACCTTCGGCACGAAAGCACCTTGATACCCTAATGGACATTAATATGATGGTGAAATCATGAATCTATCCAAATATACACCTTTAACATAAAAGCATCTCGGTTACTATCTAAGACTCAATTTTTAAAAAAAATTACCAAAATACTCCTAGGATATACTTTCAACGTGAAAGTATCTTGATACCCTAATGGACGCTAATATGATGGTGAAATCATGAAACTATCATAAATAGAGAAATTAAAATTCTAAAATTAGCTTAAAATGCAAAAATTACAATTAAGGCCCTAAACTTTTATACCCTTGCAAAAGACCATAGGAATAATAGAAATATTCAAGAGTGACAAAAATTATCATTTTACTCCCAAATACTAAAGTTTGCTATGTAGTCCCTAAATTTTTCTAATCTTTGCATTTAGGTTCTTACATGGAAAAACACCACAAAATATCATCAAACATATGCAAATAAACATGAAAAGCACAACAAGCATACTCACAAAGATTCGGTCAAATACCTTGACTTTGAAACAAAAATTTTTAGCTTTTTATGACTAATCCCTAAACTTTTCTAAATTCACATTTAGGTCCTTACATGGCAAAACACCACAAAATATCAGAAAAAATCATCAAACCAGGTCAAAATCAACAAAAAAATCATGGCAAAAATATACATGAAGATTCGATGAAGCACTTTTAGCCATAAAACATAATTTATCCATATTTTACAATTTAGTCTTTAAACTTTCTAAAATCACAAAATGACCCCTAAAGTGCCAAAAATACCTAAACATGATTGCAAACACATAAATCATACTTTTTATGGCTCATAAAGCCCTTGGCCAAAACAAAAAATAGCCTAGAAAATTTTTACATATTTTGCAATTTAGTCGTTATATTTACTAACGTTGCAAAAAACCTAAAAATAAAAAGTAAAAATAAATTATCACAAAAGAAATTGTCATAAAATCATGATCAAAGAAGCCTACCATATTCGACTGAGAAGAAAAATAGTCAAACATAACATGCTTTGGTGTATGAAATCATGAAAATAAACATAAATACTAACCATAAAATCTAAATAAAAATAAAATAATAGAAAAAGATATACAAATATATTTAGTAGCATATTAAGATGACAATATAAAGATTCACACAGATGCAAACATATATAATAAAATCAAGATGACAACAACAACAGTAATATTTTATAAGACAAAAATCAAAATATAATTAAAAATTAACAACAAATATTGCATATATACATAATCATCATGTTTAGCCTTTTCAACATAGATAAAAATCTATGAGCCTTAACATGATTTTGAATCATAAATGAGAAAAAAATGAATAAAGAGGAAGAAAAACAAAAATGATTAAGTGAAAATAGTTATTTTTAGTGTTTTTTCAAGTGAACCTAAAAATACCTTTTGAATCAAACCTTCCCCTATTTTAGCCAAGGGTTGAAGAAAAGTAGCCCTTGGCCAAATGCCTTATAGGCTTTTCTACCCAATTATGAATCAATATTTTAATTGATTTGATTTAAATATATTAATTTCTTAATTTTATGGATTAAGTCATCAATGACATAATCCATTTCTAGAGAATTTTAGGAGATAGTTATATAATATGTAGAATTATGCCATAAAAATTAATTAGAAGTACTAAATTGTAAAAATTAAAAATTATGTATTTGAAATAAAATTTCATATAGTCGATTTAATTGAACCCAATAATAAATACAATTTTTATGTACGAGAAAAAACATTAAAAATAGCAAACTCGTAAAATTTTACGAGAAAAATTCTTGGCAAAAAAAATTATTATATGTAAAAAAAAATTAAAACTCATTAAATAAATTAAACTTTTACAAACCGAGTTAATATGAATTCAACAATGATATTTAAAGAATTTTAAAAATTAAAACTCAAAAAAATTATCCTAAAAAATGTACGAAATATAAAACTCTGTATTTCAAAAATGGGAAAATTATGAAAGAAAATATGAAACTTATTAAATAAAATGAATTTTTCAAAACTGATTTAATATGAATTTTATGAAGATATTTGAAGAATTTTAAAATTATAAACTCAAAAAATCTTTCTAAAAAAATTTACAAAGTAAAAAATATTGTATTTTGGAAACAAAAAAATTCTAAAACTCATAAAAAAATCAAATTTTGAATAGCTGATTTAATGGTGTTAAAATGAAAATATTTAAAGAATTTTGAAATTCAAAACTCGAGAAAATTCCGCTTAAAATTTTTCGAATCAAGGAAAGCTCTTGTTTTAAAACAGAAAAAATTTTTAAAAATCCATTAAAACTTATATAAAATGAATTAAATATGGCATATCATTCAAAATATTGTTTTACAAATAGCAAAGATAAAAATCTAAAATCTAAAGCAAATCTTTATCGAAAAATTCATAAGCAAACTACTCACGGTACATTGAGAAATTCAAAAATAATTGATAAAATTGCCAACTTGATACCTCAAGATAAAAAATGCCAATGTGAATTTTTCCTTGAATAATTATGATTTTTTGAATGCATGTCGACATAAATACGACACAAGGATTGTAAAAATGTACTACAGACAACTTACTAAATTTAACAAAAAATTCTCAAAAAAATTCTTAAAAATGTGAAATTTGATTGTGATAACACTTGCAAAAATGAATTTCCAAAATTTGACAAGAAAATATTAAAAAATACTTTTCCTTTTTAATATTCGTCTTATATATCCAAAATTAGAGATCAAAATAGGAATGTTTTGGTTACATGAACATACGGCCATTTAATATGAATAAAAAAGTCTTGGAAATGTTTGGTTCATCTGAAAAAAATCGTTCCCAATGAGTTTGGCCAGTAAGTTCTTAATCTCGAATATTTAGGATTATTAGAGAAAGGATTGGCACGAAATTAGGTGTCTACATTATCGATACAATGGAGGTGCGTATTGATATATACAGTGCTTTATCGATACAACATTCAATGTATCAATATAATTAGGTTTTTTGGGTTTTGATTCATTGTATCGATACAAGGCTTAATGTATCAATACATGCTTTAAGTTTTTTGGAAAATGCTTAAAATATGCAATGTTGCGTTCCAAAATCTATGATTTGAGTTCTAATACAAACCTTTGTCTTTAAGACATTTGAAACTCATTTGAATGACCAAAAGTTTGAATTAGGTTTAAATGAATTTGCATTCTTGGTCACATAGGCAACTTAAGTTCATGCAATATATAACTAAAAGTCTTGAAATAAGAAACTTTCATTCAAATAATAAATGCACGAGTTTGTAATCATGTTCAATATATTTCAAACTTGTTCAAGCCATAAAAAAAAGAACTTACTACATAGTCAAACATCCTAAGTCTTATGCAAGCATAATTGAACAAAAAGCATTAAAGAGACTGAAGTACTTGCTAATGCATGTTCATGGCATTAAATCATATAAGTAAGCTCTAAATGTTTCTTCTATGTATATACATAGTATTTAGTCATATATTAGAGCTTCAATTTTCTTAACAACTCAAAACATGGAATTTTTCAAAATCAAGCTTTTATGCACAAATTATGCTTGATTTCCTGCTTCACAACATTATTTCACAAATCAATCTAGCATATCATCTTTAAGCACTTAATCATCATATGCATACAAAATTAAGCTCGTAATCACTCAAAATGCAAAACATAAATTTTCGTTAAAAATATTTTGCATCAAAACATATTTTATAAAAATTATTTTTCAATAAATTATTATTTATAAATAAACATATATATTTATAACATAAATGGGTAACCATATATGATAAAACAAGTTTAAGGCTTAAAGGTTACCTATCACACTTTTTTGTATGTCTAGAGTATCCATTCGTATTGCTGTGCTCCTTATTGCTCTAACACAACAACAAGAGAACAATCACTTGGTTTTTGGTACCCAAATTGCTTTGGGTCCTTGAAGAAATGTTACCAAGTTTCTTGTTCCTTTTAGAGCCCATATTTGTCTCACTTAAAATTAAATCCTTTTCTTGATAGGATAAGTATGCAAAGTATGACCATGAAAATTCCAATAAGTACACTTGGTCATACGTATTTGAAATGATTTTTCTAAAATAATTTTTTTCATGTTTTAAGCTTTCCATTTTCTTTTTCAGTTCAAAATTGACTTTTTCCAAAATGTTAGTTCCTAACTTGGAATCATCAAAATCATTTTTCAAATCCTTTTTTTCATTTTCAAAATCAATTTTTGATTTCAATAACAAATCATTTTCAATTTTAAATTTTGAAATCACTTTTTTATATTTTAAGTTAATTTCATCAAACTTAATTGCAAGTTTATCAAATGCATCTTATAATTCATCAATGAATAAGAACCTAAATTACAAGAACTTGAGGTTACCTATGACTCATCAAGAGCCATGAAGTAAAGATTCCCTAGTTGGTCTTCCCTGGAGTCATAATCATCGGAAGAGTCATTATCTCCAAGTTGCTACAAATGTTTTCTTCTTCCTCCTTAATAATGGATAATCAAATTTGACATAGCTTGGTTTATTGTAATTGTAGATCACTACCTTGTTAACCCTTTTTGTTTGAAATGAAAATGAATATAATTCATTTTCATGAATTTCTTAACAAGGATGATCATCTTAACATTTTCACTATTCTTATCATTATCCTCATCTTTCTCACTCAAAGAAACCTTCAATGTAATCCCAACTTTCTTTGGTTGCTCTTTTTTATAATTCATCTTATTTGATATGTGAGGAGTGATCAATGAGCTCATATAAGGCAAAAAGGTTAAGGTTATTTGACTTCTCAACTACGATTACCTTTGTTTGCCATGACTTAGAGAGGCTATTCAACATTTTCTTAACTATCTCTCTATTGGGATACACATTCCCAAGACCTTTTTATAGATACCTAATTTCATTCGAGTCTCTTTTTCCCATAATTTTGAATATTTAAGATTGAAAACTTAATGGCCACCTTCATTAGGAATGATATTTTTTAATGAACCAGATATTTTAAAGACTTTTTAGTCATATTTAAATGTTAGTAAGTTTACGTGATAGAAAAAGTTATATTTTGATCTCTAATTTTAGATATACAACACAAATAATTTAAGAGAAAAATTATTTTTCAATATTTCCTTATCAAATTTTGGAAATCCATTTCTGCAAGTGATATCACGATCAAGTTTTCCATTTTTAGATATTTTTTGAGGACCTTTTATAAAATTTGGGAAATTGATTGTCTTATATTTTTACCAATATCTACTTGCTATTTATGTTGATACTCACTTTGAAAAATCAAAATTATTCAAGGAAAAATTCATATTAGCATTTTATACCATAAAGTGTCAAGTTGCCCATTTTAGTAATTAATTTTGAATTTTTCATAGTACCGCGAGTATTGTACTCAACAAATTTTTATTGGTAAAATTATTTTGAATTTTGTATTTTCATCTTTACCATTTGTATATTAATATTTTGGATAATATGTTTTATTTAGCTCATTTTATATAAGTTTTAATGAATTCTTTAAAACTTTCTCAATTCAAGAATGCAAACTTTCCTTTATTTGAAAAATATTTATGGAATTTTCACAAGTTTTGAATTTTAAAATTCTTTACATATTCACTTTTAACCATCATTAAATCAGTTTTTCAAAATTCTTTTATTTGTTATAAATTTTAAAATTTTCCCCTTTTAAAAATATAGAGTTTTCTACTTTGTGAATTTTTTGAGAAGATTTTTCTAAGTTCATAATTTTCAAAATTCTTTAAATGTCATTGTTTAAATCATATTACATCAATTTTGAAAATTTTATTTTATTTTATGAGCCTTGCATTTTCTTTCATACTTTTCTCGTTTCTAAAATATGAAGTTTTCTATTCCGTAAAATTTTTTGGTAGGATTTTTTTGAGTTTATATTTTTTAGAATTCTTCAAACATTATTGTAAAATTCATATTAATTTAGTTTGTTAAAATCCAAACTATTTTATGAGTTTTGTATTTTTTTAATATAACAATTTTCCCCGGCAAGGGTTTTTCCCATAAAATTTTGTAAGTTTGTTATTTTTAATGTTTTCTTCTATAAAGTAAAAATTTTTTATTATTAGAATAAATTAAATTGATCGTATGAAATTTTATTTCAAATGCATAATTTTTTTAATTTTTACAATTTAGTCTTTGTAATTAATTTTTATAGTATAATTTATATATTAATACAAATATCATTCAAAATTCTCTAGAAATCAATGACATCATCCATGATATCACCCATAAGAAAACAAAATTAATAAATTTAAATCAAATCAATTAAAAAGTAATAATTATAAAATAAAATAAAAAAATTTCCAGAAAACCCTAGAAGGCTTTCAGGCTTTAGCCTTTGGCCAAAACCTTGTTTTGTTAAGGAAGCTTTTGGAAGAAAAAACATAAAAAAACAAACCTAATATAGTTTTAAAGCTTTTTTCATAAGGTATAAGCACTTAGTTTCTTTATATTTCTTTAGTTTTCTTCATTTTGATTCATTTTCATCCTTATTTATAAGTCAAAATCATGTTAAGGCTCATGTATTCTCATCATGTTGAAGAGCTAAACATGGTGACTTTGAAATTTGGTTGTAATACTTGTTATTTTAGTTTTTTATTTAAATCATTTTTTATGGAATATTATTTTTTTTGTTATGATTTAGATTTTTTTGTATTTATGTTGATGTTTAAATTATTTCCTTCATGTTGGTTTAATGTTAATATGTTGATTGGTGTATTAGTATATTTATTTTATGATTTTACTTTGGTTTAAGTTTAATAATACTTATTTATGTTTATTTTCATGACCTTTTATATCAAAGCATGCATGTATTTCATGTTTTTCATCTTTGGATGATCATGATTTCATGCTTTTTGTCTCAATTTCGTGGTTTTTAAGTTATTTTGTGATAATAGTAAACATAGGGACTAAATTGTAAAATATGTAAAAGTAATTTTAGGCCATTTTTGGTTTGACCAAGAGCTTTATGAGTCATGAGAACTATGATTTATGTGTTTACAAATTTGTTTTAGGTGTTTTTAACACTTTAGGGGTCATTTTGCAATTTTGAAAAATTTAGTGACTATATTGCAAAATATGGATAAATTATGTTTTCTGGCTAAAAGTGCTTGGCCAAATCTTCATACACATTTTTGCCATGATTTTTATGTGATTATTACCTAGTTTGATGATTTGTTGTGATGTTTTGTGATTTTTTCCATGGAGGGGGCAAAATGCAAATTTAAGAAGTTTAAAAACTATTTTGTAAAAAAATGAAAATTTTTGTTTCAATCCATTGCGTTAGGCCAAATCCTTATGGATGTGTTTGCTGTGTTTTTCATATGTATTTTCATATATTTATGCTGTTTTATGATTTTTTTCCCTGTAAGGACTTCAATATAAATTTTTAAAAGTTTGGGAACTAAATAGCAAATGTTAGTATTTAGGGGTAAATGGTCATTTTTGTTATTTCCAAATATTTTTATTGTTCCTATGGTCTACCCTAGGGGTATAGAAATTTTCACAACTTTTCATATTCTCTAAGTTTTTCATAGGGTACAAAATGAAATTTTCAAAAGTATAAGAGCTTAATTGCCATATTTGCATTTTAAACAACTTTTAGAACTTTAATTTCCCTATTTGGGCTAAATTATCATTTCATGATTATTTTAATGTCCATTAGGGTACTAAGATACTTGCACGTTGAAGGTATACCCTAAAGGTATTTTGATAATTTTACCTAAAACCAAGTCGTAGATAGTAACTAGGGTGCTTCTATGCCAAAGGTGCATATTTAGGATAGGTTTGTCTTTTAATCATCGTATTACTATCCATTAGGGTACTGGAATACTTTCACGTTGAAGGTATACCCTAAGGGCATTTTCATAATTTCACTCAAGCCTAGTCTTAGATAAGCACGGGGATGCTTTTAAGCCAAAGGTATATATTTAGGATAGGTTCAAACTTTTCTTATCATTTTCGAGTCCTCAGTATAATTGAGATATTTTACATCAAAGGTATACCCTAAGGGCATTTTCATAATTTTGCATTAGAACCAAGTTCTATACGAATACTGGGATACTTCACATCGAAACTACACACTAGGAATGGGTTCATCATACTGGACCGTTCTTAGGCTTAGGATTAATTAAGTCAAAGGTATATATTTAGGATAGGTTCACACTTTTCTTATCATTTTCAAGTCCTTAGTATAACTAAGATATTTTACGTCAAAGGTATACCCTAAGGGTATTTTCATAATTTTGCATTAGAACCAAGTCCTATGCGAATACTGGGATACTTTCACATCGAAACTACACATTAGGAATGGGTTTATCATATTGGACCATTCTTAGGCTTAGGGTTAATATTTTAATAAAATCATTTTTTAAAAAAAAAAATTAAAGCAATGTCTCCTAATTAAATTAATATGTGGAACTCTTACTAAAATATGTGAGGGATTCTACGAATTATTTTAATAACGAGACACCTTTTTCAAAACGAAGGTCAGGATTTTTTAATTTTTGTAAAAATAAAACCATTCATGTTCCACAGGTTCTCTAGGTAGGTTCGAAAGAGAATGATAAAAAGAACTTTCATGTTTTCTCGCTTTTCTGAGAGAATACGAGTTATATTATGATTTCCAAAAATAGCAAAACCTGACTTTAGAGTTAAGTGGTGAGCGATTCATCTTAATAACTCAATCCCCAAACGTGAAAGATAAAATCTAATATTAAAGGTGATATGCTCTAAAAATAAAAGAAAATAATGATATAGAAATATATATATAGGAAACACTCGCCATTTTAAGTCGAGCTAGTCAGGATTTGTATCTAGGCTATGTTGCAATAGCTTGGCAACTCTACTGGGATAGCTTAGAGAGCCAAGCCTAAAATTAATTATGTGTTAAATAAATTTTGATTAATTTGGTTTGAATAAATATTTAATTATAATTCCTAATATTTCAAAAAAAATCTTTTATTTTCATCTTTAATTTGTTTTTATGGGATTTAGGATAGGGGTTTTATTTTAATGACATTTACAAGAAAGGTTTATTTATCCTTTTGCACTCACTTAGCATCTATGCAGTAGTTCCACTTTCGAATCTCTGAAAGGGGCATAATACATAATATTTTAGGAAAGGGTGTAGTAGCTCTACCTTCTGTAGTAGCTCTACCTTCTGACATAATACGTAATACCCTTCCTGGAAGGAAACTTTTTGTTATGGTAGAACCATCAATCCCACAGTTCAGGTAAAAGAAACAAGTGATGATATAACAATGATCATTTCAAGTTTCAAGAATTTTCAAATGAATGCAATTGAGTCAAATCATGAAGAGTTGAGGAATGATTATGGAGTTTGTTCTTATCTCTTGGATAAGTCTAGACAAATTGGACTGTTATTGAGAAAACTAGAGTGTCTAGGCTTAATCCAAAGTAATTCTAAGAAATCCCCTCGTTTGTTTTGGCCTAAAAGATATGATGATTTTTTTTGTAAAGGGCTTAAAAATATCATATCATCATTTTTAAAGATGAAATTCATGAACTTTTTTATATTTAATCTCATTCATACCCATATTCTTTTTCACTTCCACATACACTTATATGAATCACCTTGTATTTTCTTGTTCGCCCATTCTTGTTTTCCTTACTTTTACCAGTCAATTGATCAGAAAGAAGAGGACAATCTTATTTAGGATTCAAAAGTCAATTTTGAATAGTCTATTTATTCAAATGAAGATGATTTCAAATAAGATTTTGTTGATTGCACTCTATCACCTGACTTGTGGAAATTAATTGAGCAAAAGGATAGGTAAATAATGCCTCATGAAGAGCCTATGGAGGTTATAAATTTAGAGGAAACAGATGACAGAAAAGAGGCCAGAGTTAGAACTGTTATTGTGCCTGCCACTAAAGTAAAGCTGATAAATTTGCTTTAAGAGTTTTGTGATGTTTTTGTATGGTCATATCAAGATATGCTAGGTTTATACCTAGAAATAATACTCTATATACGGCCTTTGAAACCATGATACAAGCCGATTCAGTAGAAATTGAAAAGGATAAAGCTTGAAATGCTATTGAAAATTAAAGAAAAAGTGAAGAAACAATTTAATGCCAGATTTCTAGACGCAGTAAAGCATCCGAAATGGATTGCTAACATTGTTTTGTTTCCTAAAAAAGATGAGAAAGTTAGGATATGTGTAGGCTATAAGGATCTAAATCGAGTAAACCTAAAGGATAATATCCCTCTTCCTCATATTGACACATTGATTGATAACACTATGAAGAACTATTGTTTTCTTTCATGGATGGATATTTGGCTTATAATCAGATTGAAATAGCACCTGAAGACACAAAAAATACCACAGTTGTCACTGTTTGGGGCACTTTTTATCATTAATTCATGTCGTTCGAGCTAAAGAATGCTAGGGCAACTTACCAAAGGGCAGTGGTTACTTTGTTCCATGATATTATGCATACGGGGATTAAAGTATACATGGATGACATGATTACCAAGTCCCCTAAGAAGGAAGTGCCACAGATCTACGAAAATTGTTTGAAAGGCTAAAAAAATACAAGTTAAAATTGAATCCAGCAAAACATACTTTTGATGCAAGATAAGAAAAGCTATTAGGTTTCATTACAAGTGAAAAGGGGATTGAGGTTGATCCCAATAAGATCAAAGCCATTCAGAAGCTACCACCTCTGTGCATGTAAAAAGAAATAAAAAGTTTCCTGAAGAGATTGAATTATATTCCCATTTTATTTCCCAGCTCATGGATAAATGTGATATAATCTTTCAATTTCTCCAAAAACACAACCCAAAAGAATGGGATGAAGATTGCCAAATGGTATTCCAAAAGTGAAACAATATTTGGCAAATCTTCCAGTCCTCATACCACCAGTCCTAGCATGTCTATTCATATTGTAATTTTCTGTGTTTGAGTGATTAATGGGATGTATGTTGGGGTAACACGATGAGACCGATAAAGTAAAAAAGGTAATTTATTACCTTAGCAAGAAGTTTTTGGAATATGAGGCAAATTATTCTTAAACAGAAAAAATATGTTGTGCCCTAGTTTGGACTGCAAAAAGGCTCGGGCAATATATTCTATCATGCTACTTTGTTGATGACAAAAATATATTCAATCAAGTATCTTTCTAAAGCTCCAGCATTATCGGGAGAGTAACAAGATGTCAAGTCTTATTATCAGAATATGATATAGTTTATGTAAGCTAAAAAGCTGTTAAAGGAAAGGCTATTGTCGAATTCCTAGCAAGTCAAGCCCTTGATGATTATTAGCTGTTAAATTTTGATTTTCTTGATAAAAATTTATTGAATCTTTCTGTTAAAGAGGAAGATGATCAAACAAAGAAACTAGAATAGAAAATGTACTTTGATAGGGCCTCAAATGCTTTAGGTTATAGAATTAGAGCAACTCTCATATCCCTACAAGAAGATTATTATCTTTTTACTACAGAATTAGATCTTGATTGCATGAATAATATGGCAAAATATGAAACGTGATACATGGGACTTTGTACAGCCATTGAGAGAAATGTTTGAATATTAAAGGTTTTCAAAGATTCAACCCTTATGATCTATTAGCTATGTGGGGAATGGGAAACTCGAGATTCGAGGTTGGCACAATATAAAAAGTTGATTCTTGAATTGTTACAAGAGTTCAAGAAGGTGGATTTTATTCATTTATCTCGAGATGAGAATTAAATAGCAGATCACTTGCCACCCTTGCCTTAATGTTTAAGGTAAATGAGAAAAAAAAAGTAATCTTAATCTAGATAAGCTTGTATGAGTCTCCTGCGCATTGTTACAATGTTAAAGTTAAATCGGATGGTCATCCCTGATATTATGATATTAAAAAGTACCTCAAAAATTGAAAATACTTAGACAATGCCTCTAAAAATGATAAAAAAATATCAAAAAGGTTAGCAACGAGCTTTATTTTGGATGGTGAGATCCTTTACAAGAAACACTATGATTAAACGTTATTAAGATGTGTAGATTCTCTTTAAGCACAGAGAATTTTAGAAGTACATGAATGAGTTTGTGGAATCCATGCCAATGGGCATAAAATGGCAAGAAAAATTATGAGGTTAGGCTATTTTTGGATAGCTATGGAAGGAGATTGTATTAAGTATACCTGAAAATGTCATAAATGCCAAGCCTATGCAGATAAGATCCACGTATCACCTTCACCAGTACATGTTATAACTACTCAATGGCTTTTCTCCATATGGGGCATGGATGTCATTGGGCTAATTATCCATTTAGCTTTAAATTGTCTTCATTTTATCTTGATGGCTATAGACTATTTCACCAAATTGGTTAAACTTGCTTTTTATGCAAATGTGATAAGGTCGACAGTGATAAAATTCTTGAAAACTAATATCATATATCAATTTGGAATACCTAAGGGAATCATAATAGATAATGCCTCTAACTTGAATAATAAATTGATGATGTAGGTGTGTACCCAACTCAAGACCTCTCATTATAATTTGATGACATACCATTAAATGATGAATGGATCAGTAGAAGTGACCAATAAAAATATTAAGAAGATTACGCAAAAATTGTGGAGACTTAGAAAGATTGGCATGAAAAACTCCCTTTTGCACTCTTAGCTTATCAAACTTCAGTTCATAACTCTATTGGGGCAACACCTTACTCGTTGGTATATTTAATAAAAGTCATCTTATTAATTAAGGTTAAAATTCCCTCCCTCTAGGTATTATTGGAGACTAAATTGGAGGAATCTAAATGGGTCCAATATCAGTAAGAACAGTTGAATTTTATTAAAGAAAAAAGGTTGTGAGTGACCTAGCATGGGCGAATGTATCAGAAGAGAATGATAAGAGCTCATGATGAGAAACTCCGCCTAAGGCAAATTCAAGAACGGAAGTTAGTATTAAAGAAAATCCTTCTTGCCCAAAAGGATCCAGGCAGTAAATGGGCTCCGAATTGGAAAGAACCATATATGGTTCAAAAAGCATTTTTTGACAAGACGTTAATTCTAGCAGCAATAAATAGGCACACTTTAGCCAATCTTATCAATGCTAATAATGTAAAGAAATATTATACCTAAACGATAATTTCTAAAAAATATAATAAAATAAAAATAAAAAAAGATAAATGACGATGTTAAAAGGGGGACGCTTCAAGTTGAAAACCCTAAAGATGTAGCTTAGGGCAGAAGTATACATGAGGTGAAATTCGTTAAAAGCTCAAGACCAAAAGGGAAAGCACTATGTAATCAAAGACATCTTCAAAGAGATTAATCCACACAAGATTAATATTTCATTCAAGAAAGACTTTTGAAAAATCGAATGAGAGATTCCAATCTGTTAACCTTGATTTTTGTTTTGATATAACAAACAACTTAAGTTAAATTAATACTCAACTTAGTATTTGTGTTTAAATTGAAAAGCATTTTGAAAAATACTAAGTTTGTAATTTGTCAAAAATTATATGCTCTAAAAGTATATTTATACTTAGAATAATTTTTTAGATTTGTTTAAGTCAAAAAAAATCATTGCACAAACATTTTTGAAGGTTGGTATCGATACAAAGAAAAAATGTATTGATACTATGCTTAAAAACCCTCAAATGTATCGATACAATGTGAATGTATCGATATAGTTAGTATCGATACTCACCTCATGTGTATCAATACAAGGCTTGGCAGTAGCCAAGATTTGGCTAAAACCCTTAAATGTATCGATGCAATAGTATCTATAGCGATACAGCTTGCTTAGTATTGATACTTAAAGCCCCGTATCGATACAACAAGCTATAACGGTCACTTTTTTTATTTCTGTATTGATACTATTAGTATTATATCGATACTATAGCGCGAGATTGAATGAAAACAAGCATTTATGAAGGCTACAATGGCTCTCCAACCACCACATTAAATTCTTAACGTCTATGAATCAAGTTCCAGCTATAAATAGAGGTTCCAAATAGCTGAAGAATTAGAGATACAAATTTCATTGAATCATTGAACAACAAAAAGCTCAAAATCATTAAATTTTTTATTTCCACTTATATCAAATTTATACTCTTCAAGCCTATTTGTATCTTATTCATCTTGTACTTAAATTTTAGCAAACATCTACCTACTAGAGGTTTAATTTGTTTGCAAAATACTCTTTCATATCACAAAAAAAGGTTGTGTTAAAGTGAGTGAAAATATTTGAGAGTTTGGGGTATAATTCTCAAA
>JBBYHL010000009.1:5036447-5048896 GCA_038381835.1 Adansonia madagascariensis | reverse complement strand
GAAAAAAAGTAGGACATCGCACTGCTTCTTACCTAGCTTTAGCCATATCTCTAAGGTACTTGAAAAAGAATAGCCTCAAGATAAATTTAAAGAGCAATGGGTCCAAAAATTTTGAAACCTCAAGAGGACGAAGGTAACATGGAAGGCCTTTTTGTTTTTCCCATAAACAGTCATTTACTAAGGTGGAGATTACAGCTGCATGTCGTTAATGGGATTATGGGGAAATACTAGCTACACCTCTTTTTTAATCCTTCGATAGTTTTTGAGCTATCAGTTCATCCCCTTCTTCTAAGACTTAGAGTTATAGGATTTCAACTATGGTGAGCCTGATTACAAGTCAAAAGTCTAACTAGCCTTTCATGCATGGAAATAAACCTGCTACTTGGAAAGGTATTGGAAATGGAGTAGTACGACCCCAGGATATGATGAATAGAGGGTCTGATGAATTAATGACACCTTACCCTTGTCTTTTATCTGGACATCATAAATGCCAATTGACAAATTTCCCTTTGAAGTTGAATTACTCAACTGAGAATTCGAACAAGAAAGGTCGACCATTGCCAAAGAGGTTACTCAATTAAATGAGGAAAATAATCGATTTAAAATGGACCTCGACCTCAGGGATGTTGAGATGAACAAGGCTATCACGGAGAAAAATCACCTCAAAGAGGACCTTGAGAGTTTGAAAAAAGACTATGTGGGCATTGGTAACGATGTTTGTTCATCGTCACTTATGCAACAAAGATATGATAAAAACTGGTAATATGAAAAAGTGTTTCTCTAAGTGTCTTATCCTTCGAGTCAATCTAGTAGCACTTCGGTATGGCCTGACATGGTTTGGCTCTTACAGCTAACTATATAGGGTTAAATTAACTTTAAAAGGTTCCCAAATCACTCTTTTATCTTATAAGGACAGCTGAGGAACCCCAATCCTAGGCCTATCATAGGTTTAGTAAAATGGTTTAATTCGAGTGGATGTATTTTGCTATGCCCTTACAAATAAGAGGGATACCACAAGAGCATATGTACTTTACACCTCAAAAGATATTGCTAGTCCATGGGTAAGGAAGAGATACTACAGAGTACAATTAACTCTCTTACACCTAATAAAGGTGTTATTCTCTCTCCAAGAAAAGAACGGTCGAGATTCTAGTGAGATATGAGTGCACAGTATGTGTCGAGGAAACAACAAACCTTCTTGTTTTACTCCTTACTACCATTTTAAAGGTGTTGTATTTATTTTTTCTTTTTTGAGCTAGAAAGAACCCCAACAATCACGATAAACATGAAAACACAGAGGGTTGTAGCTTATGTACAAAGTAGATGAATAAAGGGGATTACAAATAAATAACAACTAAAATCAAGGGAAACAGAGAATCATAATAAAATTTGGCTAGTAACAGACTTGACTTTCTAAATAAAATCCCCAATAGAGTTGCCAAGCTATCATGGCATGCTGCGCTCACTTGGCGCATTGTGCTATGACTTGAAAAACAACAAAAGGGAAGTTGGGCTTGCCTTTGGATCATCCCTTGATTAGGATTTGAATTAGGTATGATAAAGTGAAAGTTGAAAGAAGGACCATCGAACGAATCACTAGTTCAATTAGTCATGGATGGCCATGACAAAATGGCCATAACTTGGAGTCTCCATCTACCACTATGGCCTAGGTATGATCGAATACCCATTAAAAATCGATGATTTTGAGTTACAAAACTCAAAACACTAATTTTATGGACTACATATACTAGAGTTCATCTTTCAGGGTCTGTGAGTGGGTTACGTATGGGGAAAGATTAGCACCCCTATGACAACCAAAATTGGTACCATCTAGCCATAAATTATTGAAGTCTCAATTTTCCTTGATTTTACATGCGATCATTATTTATGTGTAATCATCTTCTTATGAATTTGAATTTTTAAATATTGGATTGAATTTTTTATAAAATAAGGGCTGGATTGATTTAGAAAAGGATCCTCTATGTCAACTAGAAGGATACTAACATAGAACATTGCCTTAGGTTTAATGAAATTTGAGTTTTTGAAATCATAAATGCAAGTCAACATCAAGAAGAGAAACAAATTAGTAAGACATATAGGAATATAATAAAAATTGCATTAAAGATAAACACATGGAAACAAAAAGAAGGGATGATCAGATGTATCTCGTAATTAACCTCGATTATTGAGGAAGAACCAAATTAAAAATTTTGAGATGTGTTTGGATTCGAAGGCCGTCTTAAGTGTACAAAGGTTACGGGGAAACCTAAAGGGAAGAAAACTTAGATTTTTAATGTATTTTAAAAAGCGAGGTTATAGTATCCCCTCAAAGAAATTATGGTTGGAAAATCTCCTTGAAAAGTAAGGTTAGAATATCCCCACGAAAAGAAAAAATTTCAATGATTTTTGAAAATTGAGGAATTTAGGATTTTTAAAGAAAATAAATTTTAAAATGGAAAATATTTTAAATAGGAAATGGAAATTAATTTTGAAAATAATTTTAAGTTTGGATCCGAGCCTAGAAGGACTGATGTTATGAGTCAACACTCCACGGGGAAAATAATTGAATATATTTTGAGTCATTCGAATAACTAGAAATGTTGGCTTAGGAAAATCCAAGTAATTTTCCCAAATTTAGCAAAAATAGAGGATAGCATTGCACTATCTACATTCCTATATTTATTTCAGTTTGGTCTGATAGTTTATATTGGAAAATAAGGTAACTAGAGAGGCAGTTCGATAAGGATTAATGTAAAAATATTCTTAAAATCCTAGAAAATCATTTTCTAGGCATAATCAATTTTTGAAACCAAGTCTAAGTCAACACTAATAGCGAGTGCTAGATAAAGGGAGTAGTGAACTTTGAAAAAACATCTCAGACTTATTTGGAATTGTTAATTTGCAAATGATAACTTTTCAAAGAAGGAATTTTGCAAAATTTTTGGGAAAAATATTTAAAGAAATCAAAAAATCATTTGGAGGGTCAAAATTACTCGAACAAAATGTGAATCGTTGGTTCTAATGGTTCCAGACAATAAAGATTCAAAAAATCATAACTCCATATCTAAAGTGATCCAAGGGCAAATGAGGTATTTTCGCAAAGTTAATTTGAAGCCCTTTTTAGGAAAAATGCTAGAAAATTCAGGAAAAATCGTTTGGAGTCTAAAAATATCTTTTAATAGAAGCCACTGTGCTAATAGTACCCAAACAGAGGTTTCTTTGGGTTAAGGATTTTATGATCACATGTCCAGGCATTAGACATGCGAATGTCCAATCATTAAGGTCCATGGTACTGGAGTAATGAATCAATCTAGCTCCTATAAAATAGGCCACCAAACCATCTATCATCCACACCAATGGTGATGATAGGCTAGAAACAAAGCTCAAATTAAGCACTTCAAAACATTTTTTGATTAAAACAGAATTTATTTGGCCCAATGAAACTATGATCCCAAATATATGAAACCATGATCCCAAATATTTATACTTGATATATTCCCAAGATTGGAGAACCAATATATTAATCCTCCTTGATTGAGGCTAGTATAGATTTAACTTAAGGTTGTTTTACAAAATTAGATTTCAGCCCACATCAAACAAACATTATATCAATCATATTATGAGCTAAAATGTCTAGAAATGGTATAATCATCAAGGCATGATAAACTTAACATCAAAATGGCATTTTAGTAAGATATCATCATCAAAATGTAAAAAAAATGACATGGACACCATAACATGCAAAATGAACATGATATAGCATGAATCATGTTAAAGGCATGGTATAGCAACCCACGTCAACATTTTATCAAATAGATCTTAAACTAAAAATGCTCAAAGACATGTATCTTCAAGATATGTTTAAAAATAACGGTCAAGATGAACATATAATATATCATTAAATAAGCCAACAAAACATCAAATTGTATGCTAATATATGATTAAGAAGATGTATGGCAATGAAAATCATGCTATCTCATGCAAGGGTTGTGTCAGCATCCTAAAACCAAAGGAAAAAATGTCACTAATATTATGCTATAAAATAAAATATAAATATAACCTTGAAAACTAATCCTTTTTTTTAGCTGCACTTCTCTTTCCTTCCTCCTTACATGACATGGCACTTAGCTCATATTTTCCATTTTCACGCCGCCAAGTTGCCTTGCCCTTTTTTATTTCATTTTCTTTCATAAACCTTGACTCATGAGAATAGAGTAAAAAATGGCATGTGGTGTGGGGTTCTCCTTGGCCAAGAGAAAAATTTTCTTTTCATACATTTTTTGTCTTGATGGCTAGAATGATTGAGTTTTTTTTGGTGTTTCTTGTGTATGGGTGGTGAGAATGAGGGATGTAAATGTGAAAGAATTTAAGGTGGATTTGGGTTACGAGAGTGAAGAATTAATTTTTTGGGTGGCCCTCGTGAATCATCCAATGCAAAGCAACAAATGTTGCTTATAAAGGGTATGCGCTAAACCTAAAAAAACCTATGGTGAGAGGTTAATTTTGTATATTCTCTCACAAAAATAATGAGTCATGGACTTGATTACCAACTAACTGCCAAAGTTTGAAAATACCCCTTGAATTATCACCTTTTGCCATTGCATAATCACCATCAAGTTAATTGGGTCCTTAAAAAAATCATTAATCCAACCCAATAGGCCTCAAATTAATTCAGATAATGCACATATTGAATCAAAATAATTTTAATAAGGCCCATCAAGAATTTAAAATATTTGAAAAAATTACCCAATACAATTAAATAAAATAGGCCTAAATAAAATTAAATATGCACATGGATTCTATTTTATCTATTGTATATATTTTTTATATGTCTTGGTCTTAAATTAGATAATCTTTAACCTAATATAATTTTAAAAAATGGGCCCAAATAAATTAATTACATATGCACATGGGCTCTATTTTATCTGATATATATAAATTTTATCTAAAATATATATATATATCTTTATAATGCTTGGTCTTAAATAAAATAATTTATAACCCAATATAATTAAATAAAATAGGCCCAAATAAACAATTAAATATGCACGTGGGCTCTATTTTATCTAATGTATATTTTTCATGAGGCTTAGTCTTAAATTAAATAATTTACAACTTACCTGAGCTAGAAATTATAAGGATTAGAAGCCTATACGAATGACCTCAATGGTGCCTTGGATGATGGCTTTTAATGCTCCAAATATTGGTTCGGACAAAATAAAGTGTCTACACTAGTCATTGGGCCTAACTCTCTAAATCATCCATAGTGTAGTCACCAAGCTATTGGTAATGTTCCTCGCCTTTTCATGAAGGAAGTGCGTATGACTAAAAATAATTTTTCTTGACAAGAATGTGTCCTCTCAATTGAGACTCTTCCTTTTTGATGTCATCAAAGTGACAAAGTATGAATTCTCGGCTCATGATCATGAAAGGAATTGTCTGATGAATTGCTTATCCAACTAGTCTTGGAAGGCCACCATAGAATGGCCAATGCTTGAAGTCGCCACTAGTCATTTATGGTAGTCATGATCAGATTCCTATCAAAACTGACATACTAAGTCACAAAACTCGAATCATCAATTTCATGGTTCGCATGCTCCAAAGATTTGTTGATTGGATTTAGGAGTTGGTTGCACTTGAGGAAGTATCAATATCCCTACGACAAATGAAAATTGGTACCTTCTAGCTATGTCTTCAGTTAGTTTTGATGTCCTCAGTTTTACATTGTCATTATTTTGATATAATCTCTTTTATGCATGAATTTTATGCAAAATAATAAATCTAGATTTTAAAGAAAATTTTAATCCCACATACATCTTGAAGAATTGCAAGGTGAACACCACAAAAAGAAATGTGTTTGTAAGATGAAATAATGAGATAATTTTACATAAAATAAATTACGCACAAAAAAAAAAGAAGGGACGATCAAAATGCATCTCATAATTGTCATCAATTTTAGATAACCAATTAATATTTTTTTAGACTTCTTTGGATCTATTGACTGATTGAGGCATGAAAACCAGGTTTGAATTTTGAAAAGTTTGGAGAAAATCAAGGAGAAAGAAATTTTAATTTCTCATAATTTTTGAAAAGGCAAGATTGAAAAACTTAAATTGACAAAAATTGATTATTTCTTAACAAAAGTGACACTTTTGGCATTTTTTGACAAAACCCATAATTTTTTATTTAAAAAGTAGGAATTGATAAAGAATGGAAATTGGTAAAATTTTAAAAAAAATATTTGTGCCTTGATCCAAGCCTAAGGGGGCTGACACGTATTTTTTACTCAATAGGGTTTATCGGGATACCTAGAGGCATTCAAATTCCTCAAAGAAAAAATTCAAAAAATCAATTAGTATTTATAAATATCGAAATAAGGGATAGCATTACACCGTCCCCTTTTTTATTTTATTTTATGCTAATTTAAAGGTCTCAGGAGTAAAAAATACTCCAAAAATCCCAGAAATTGTTCTCTAGGTGGACATAATTTTTGTAGTTGTGACTTGTTCGACACTAGCAGAATATGTAGGGAAGTGGCATAGCAAAATTTGAAAAGTCATTTTTGACACATTTGGAATCATTAAATTGCAAACGATATATTTCCCAAAAAAATTTCTTAAGCTATTTGAGAAAAATATTTTAAAAACCTAGGAAAATCATCTGATAAGCTAAAACGGCCCAGACAAAACACAAATCAATGATTCTAGGGGTTCCAGATAGCATATGTTTGAAAATCATAACCTCCTCATCTAGAGTGAACTGAGGGCAAACGAGAAACCATTGGGAAGGAAATCCAATGCGCTTTAAGGAGAAAATATTATAAAATTCATGAAAATTAGTTTACAATCAAAAAATAATTTTTGAAGTCATGGCTACAATGCTACTAGCATGAAGCAGGAGAAATTTTTGGTTTTTTTGAGTTTCTAGAACTATACTCGGGTTAAGGATGCCCAAACATCCATGACCATAAAGGAATCAATGAAAGTGGCTTCACAAGCTCATTCACACAGTTTTAGAGTAGTTTGGGATGATGGAATAGCCCATTAGCCCTGTCACTGGTAATGAACACTGGACAACAAAATCAAGGCACAAAAAACTTGGAATAAATTTAAAAAAAAGCATTTTTATTTTGAATATCAAAGTATTTAGCCTTATTAAAGCTTGAATTCAGACATTGAAAGCTTAATTTATTCCCAAGATTGGAAGACCAATATATAGAAAGCCTTAAGTCCATGTTAATCCCTATTTATTAAAGCTAACATGGCCTTAACTTGGAGTTTTTTAGAAAATAAATTTTTAACAAGCAGCAAACAAGCATTTTGACAAGCATATGATAAACTAAATATGATATTCATCAATATACATGAAAAGCATGATCAAATAAGGAAAAATGACATTTAAACATAAAAATGGTGACAACAATGGAAAGAAATAGACAAGGAAATGCATGAAGATATTCAAACAAGAAGAAAAGCTTGCTGGAATTTTAACGTAGAATTAAAACATGTTTTCAAGATGAACTAGGCACATAAATATGAGAAGACATTGTAGAAGAGTCAACCATGCATTAAAAATCTTAAGTCTACCATAAGTAAAGCCATAAGATGTGTGAAAATCCTAAGATAAGGTCATGGTCAGCATATTAAGGTTCACTGCAATGATGAAAATGTTAAAAAAAACAACTAAATGAAGGAAGAAAGAAATAGGATGTATACCCAAAAGCTTGAAAACCTTGTTAGTGATTTCGAGAAAAAAAAAGACTTTGCACTTATAGTTCACTTTTTTCCCTTCCTTGCTATAAATTAGCCAGAAAAGGTGGCCAAGAATGAGCTTGATGGTTGCAATATCAATGAAGGGGAACTCAAAAAGGAGAAATGTGAGAAATAAAGGATTTTTTGAGGGTTTTAGAGAAAGCTGTGGGAATGGTATTCTGTAAGGAGTGGGGCCTAATGTAAATGTGAGTCTAATCTCCTTAAGCTGAGCACATAACGTATCTTATACAGGATTTAATTTTAGCCATCAAAAACCTAGCAAAGGTGGGGCATTTAGGACATTCATGTTTACAATATGGTAAGTTATTGTACTATGGAGCAAGCTTTTAGCATTTCATTCATTGTACCAAGAAGCAAGCTTTTAGCATTTCATTCATTGTACAAAGAAGCAAGCTTTCAGCATTTCATTAACTGATGTACAACCTTCGTAGTAGGAACAAACCATGCATGAGCTCGCATAATAAGCAAGGTCTAGTTTAGCCTTCGTTAATCTGCATTTTCTCAAGAAATACCCTTGTAACAAGCGTAATGGACCATTCAAAAATGTTATGATCCAGTGCTCAGGGCCCAAAATGAGTTATGTCTAAGATTAAATGATTTTTGTGGCCAAAACTGTGGCCAAATACATATTTTAATGTCATGGTGCAAAGAGTGAAAATGTCTCAAATCAAGCCTTAAATAGACTCAAGTATCGATACAATGTATTTTGTATCGATACAACAGGCAAAAAACCTAGAATGTATCGATCCACTAAACATGGTATTGATATAAAGCATGCTATATCGATACCATAACTCCTTGTATCGATACTTGTTAGCTAAAAATCACGATTTTAGCTATGACATAACCCAATATCTATACCATGGCTATTTATTGATACATTAAGCAAGTGTATCGATACATGACCCTTGTATCAATAATAATGGATATTTAGATTTTGATGACATAGAGGCCTTGTATCGATACCTAAAGGCCATGTAAGGAGACCTGCATTTAGAAATGTGAATTTTTCATACCTTTGACACCTTGGCTGGAATTATGGGGATTTGATCTGTGCTTGTCTGAATGGCCTCGATAATGCCTCAAATAGTGATCTTTGATGCCTTAGACATTAGCCTAGACAAAATAGCATGCTTATATGAAGGAAAACCTTATATCACTAAACTAAATGAATGGTTTGCATTTTAACTAATATATGTCTTATCCAAGCCGATTGGCTCCAGGGCATCTACTAACACTAGCAAACACCTTATTGGCTACCCAAGGTAAAACTTCAATAATGCCCTCCTCCAATTTTAATTATGCCATAAAATATCCTACCATTCTAGCTAAATAAGCCTTTAAACATTTGATTAACATAAACCAATTGAATAAAATAGGTCCAAATAAATTAAATAAATGGGCATATGAACATATTTTATTAAATAATTTTATAAGGCTAGGCCTTAATTAAATTTTACTCGTAAACTTTGGCCCAATGTAATTAATTAAAATAGGCACAAATAAATAAATTAAATAAGCACATGGACCATATTTTATTTTTTATATATTTTTAATAAGGCCTAGCTTTTAATTAAATAATTACTACCTTACTTTAGCTCAGAATGATAAGAATTGGATCCAAGCTTGGATATTTTCTTAGTATATGCCTTAGAGTCAATCAAATTAGATAAGGCATATAATAGTTAACAATGCAAACCAATAACTTATGTTATTGATTCAAAGTTTTCCTCCATGTTAAGGGTATGATTGACACTAATTCAAATAGTAATTGGATGAAGTTCATGAAACACAATGGCCTTGCAAAATTACTAATGAGTTATGACAATGAGATCCTTATGCATCCAAGTTGTGTTTCTAAAATGTTCTTAGTCATTGTATTATGAAGATAAGGCATTGACAATGCACTAAGACTAGCATACGCTAAGCCTCCATGCATTTAATGATTGCAACTCTTTAATCTCGCAAAAGTTGAAGTATAGAGATACTTAGGGATAGCTATGGATAATTGTTTTGTGGAAACAAGTTCATTAAAAATGGCCCGCATGAGAAATCCATTTGGTATAAGTCATTCAAGTGTCTATAAAATATGTTCTCATGTGCCAATCATGTATACTAGTCTCATACTTGTGATTTAGGTCATCTCGTATGAGGAGTGTCATACTTAGATTTATCTAAAACAAGTCCATAATGGATAAATGCTTAAAGCAGGGTACGTTGGGCATGTCATGAATCATATGGTAGGTAAATGAATGACCCAAAGAGGATTCACCACTCTAAGTGACATCAAAGACATATCTTATTTGTCCTTGGCTTTGGTTAACTTAATAAGGTTGTTGGCCAATGCATGATGAATATAGAAGAAATTTCTTTTATAAATTCATGAGGTTAATCGAAAGCTACAAAAACTAATGTGGATTGATACATGAGTAAAGATAGCACCATGCTCATCGTCTTTCCAAGATATCTAGTGAAAGATATTTGTTAACTATTCCCAGGATAGTAAGAGCACTTGAAGTCTGTCAGTCTTATATTTATTAACTATTTACCTACTTATTTTATTATCCATAAAAGAAAGGTTAGGATTGGCTATAAAGAAATTAACATTAATGAATGAAAGGGCTTGTTATAACCCTATTCTGCCTGCTAGGCCTTAATTTTGTTGACTATTTAGTATTGATATTACTAATATTAGTGTTTAACTAATGTTATTCTCAAGATTAAGTATTTGGAAAACCCTTAGACACAAGAAAGACTAACCCTTTCCTTACTAAGAACTATTGGCTAGACTATATTCACCTATCGCCATAGAAGGCCTTTTTTTCTAAACCTACCTTAAAGAGAACTAGAATTAGGGGCTGACTGAAAAGCAAAAAGATTAGCAAGGTGAAGGAAAAAAACTCTAACAGATTGGCTCAAAAGAAATCGAGTTGTCCTTTATTCTTTAATAGGATTAAGTGAACTACCAATGGCTAGAATTGATGCTTTGGAAAAGGTGAACTCTCAAGAGAAAGACTAAAATTGTCAGGGCTTGCACAACTGGAGATGAAGAATTTAGCACATTTTCTTGCTCAAAAGTAGACAAAAGCAATAGAGCTAAAAGGTAAAAAGAAATTTGCAATAGGTGTAAAATGATTAAATGTTTTTAGGAATGAAACCTTTAAGACTCCCACTAGATTGAATAGAGAAAGGCTGGAGTGAAAGCTCAATCTAAGACATAAAAGTAGAATCACAACTAACAACTGTCAAAGTAAGTAGGTCAATGCTAATGAAAAAGATAAGATTTAGCCCCTGAAGGTTCTTACTAAATTTGTTTTGCTTGCTTCTCCCTTAAGTACTCTGCTTTGCCTCTGCTAAGAAAAAAGCCTAAAAGTTTATCTTGATAGGGGTATCCATATGAAGGGTCTTCCCTAAAAGAGTAGTTTATTTGGTATATCTTTCCCTAGTAGGGATCTCTTTCTCTGAGGGGTGTGGATATCTTTTCTTTAAGGCTTTCTATTCCCTTAGAATAAGCAGTTACTTTGTAAGAATACTCTAAAGAGGTGTTGTGCATATGTTCTCTCTATGTCCACTCTTAAGTCATCAAGAAAAGAAGAATCTAATTCTAGGTCAACTATCTATTGTGAGTGCCCTATAAGTTAGTAGGAGTTCTAAGCAAATCTCATAGAGCTATTGGGAGTTCTCTACTATCTTATATATTAATTATTCCCAATGAGTCCAGTTGAAGTCATATTAAAAGTAGTTATCCCAACTGTAGGAGTATTTGTACAAAAAAGGGCTTTTTATTCCATGGATAAGTCAAAAGGGATACATTCTAGCAAGAAAGGACAATTCTATTAGTTAGGATTGTTTTCAAGTTATCCTATTAGATGAATGAAGGAAATGAATTCCCATATAGTATGCAAGTAGGATTTAGTGCAAGCCTGGAGTCCTTGAAGTAAGCCAGGTAGGATAAAAGTCATGGATATGATGTTTAAATGTCCACTCTTACTATTTCTCCTATTTATACCAGGACCCTACTCTCACTCTAAGGAGCTAAAGATAACGATCTCCTAGCCATCCTATAGCAGTTGCATTTCTAGTTTTAGTTTTAATGCTATGCCTATCTAAGTCTAGGACTAGGGTTTTCTAGTGGCGACCTTATTATTGCAGTTTCAATCCCTCTATCTTACCACTTCAGTAAATATGTACTAGATAGATAGCTCTTTTCTTCCACCATTTTCTCTTTGCTTTGACTTAATATAGTAATAGTAATCAAATTTTACTTGCTTATTATCTTTTATATAGGAAGGTAATTACTATATTGTATACTAAATTTAGTAATGCAGATTGATTACTATATCTAAAATGAAATTAAAGCTATTAAAAGTTGTTCATAAGGAAGCACTTTATAAGCTATAACTTTTTTTTATCTATATTTACAAGGGCAAAAATATCTTCTAAGCTAGTTTCCTAACTAGTTAAAAAAGAAGTCAATCCTATTTCAGTACCTATTGAAGTTGAAGGTGTTTTTGATGCTAAGCCCTTCAATTCTAAATCCCTTACATATTAAGTACTAAGGTCAAACCTTTTGTCAACCATGGGCCAACCTATACCATATAACTAGTCTTTTCTCAAATAATGGACACATATAAGGGACTATCCATAATCACTTTAATAAAGAATGTAACAATCTAT
>JBBYHL010000009.1:5024694-5036347 GCA_038381835.1 Adansonia madagascariensis | reverse complement strand
AGTTGCAAAGGCAAGATAGCAAACTTTGCTTTAGCTAGTTTATTTGCTAAGCCAATTGTTGGAGTCTCATTCTAGGTAATCTTAAATTCCTTCTAGTTCATTGCTAAGCTTCTCTAGTTAAAATTGAAAGCTAAGCCATGTCTAATGAAAAGAAGTAGGAATTCCCTTTTAAGCCCAATTGACTCTTTTCTCGTTACGAGTTATCTATCAGTCCATGGGATAGGATAGATGCAGTTGCATTTCCTCTCTTCTTAATTACTTTCCATTCCTAAAGCCTCTCTTCGATACACCCTAACAATCAAGAATCTCTATACTAGAGCTACTCTTATCAATGCCTTGATGGTGTTCTAGGTGAGTTCCTTTAGATGCAATTTCTTTACCTGGGAAGGCTCTAAATATAAGACTATTCAGTCTCTTATTTTTTAGTGTAGGTATTTCCCGTATCAGTATTCCCATTAATTGAGTACTTTCTAAAGGCATTCCTACAAGATGTCAAAGGGAGGAAAAAGGATTAGCCTAAAGCTATAGCTATGAGTTAAAAGTCTTTGATGGCTACAGCACTAGTAAGATTCAATAGTGTAATAATTCAATGGCTTTTGAGTTTGAGTTTTCTGGTGGGATCCCTCGGCGAGAATAAGTTGCAAATTAGCCAAGTTACTTGGTTCCAAAAGGGTGAAGGCCTTTTCTAATGTTTGATTCTAGATCATCTGATAAAAAAGGTAGGGAGTTTGAAAATTCTTTTCTGTCTTCAAGTCTTTCCCCTTCTAAGAAAATAGGATTAGGATCAAGGGTTTATCGAGTTAATACCAATACATTTTCTTGCCCACTTTAAGCTTATAACCTTTTTTGTATAAAAAAAGTAGAGTTATAGAATCTTAGATTAAACCCATTGATAAGGCGAATCTTACAATGTTGAATCTAATTACTGTTAATGTAGCCCTTCCTTTGCCTTTTTATCTTTTTATGCCACATTCAAGCTAGGATTGGTAAAAAGACTAGCTTAGCTTTCCTTTCTTTATGGAATGGGATTAATGATAAGGAATCCTTTACTAATCAAAAGACGAGAATTAAAAGTGTATATTCCATCTTTTAAGGTGCGAAAGGCAAAAAAGACAGAGGAAAGAAGAAGCCGCTATTAAATCCATTTGTATCCGATAAGTATAAGTATGAGCTCTCAGCCTAGGTACTCTAAGGTGAATTACTAGTGCGATAAGGGTTCCAAGCCCCTATTACGTAAAGGTAAGGTCTATTTCCTAATTATTCATTTTTTATCTTTTTTAGTTTTTTATTTTGGTTCAATAGTTTATTTGTTGAAAGTTTCAAGCCAGTTTTCAAGCCAGTCAAAGAAAAAGTATCCCATCTTGCAATAGGACTTGCAGCTTTTAAAGAATCTCCAATGGTTGTGTCCATTTTGTTCTAATATGCATATAAACCTTTAGCCTTGATATTTTACTCATAATCTAGCTTGGTTAACTAAGTCTAATTAGGTATGTTTCTACATTAGCAAGTTTAAAGAAAGTTCTCTTAACAAGGATGTAGATCATAGGTATGCTCAAGTGTGAAAAAGCTATGCTCTAAGGCCTATGTCCGAGAGAAAACCACTGTCTCTCAAGCCCCTAACTAATTCTACTATAGAGGCCAACAATAAACAATAACTCCCCCCCAAAACATAGCTTACAACTTTCATCATACTATGCCCTCCAAAGAGCAACTCTTCTTAAAATATCAAAAAGTGTTGAGTTAGAATCCCATCCTAACTAAAGATTCTTATGGTTCTCACCACCGATGGCCGTACCTTCATAAAATCATCATTAGGAGATGGTTCCTCTCTTCTCTCTTCAACCTCAAACAAAAATTCAATCTCGCCATCAACTCAACTAGGAGTTCTAAATTAAAAAAGTAAACAAAACTTGACTTAAGATGAACATATCGAGTGCCAAAAAATCAGCTTTTGAAGGCTTCAAACTACTAGTCATTATGACGACCATAAAATAAAAGTAAAGAAATCCTTTTCTTGACTTGGCCTACATGCATTATACCTATCCCTTTTTTTAAATAACTTTATTTCAATCTCAATAAAGAAAATGAAAACATATCTTTTTGCTCGTTGTCATCTTACTTTTTTAGCCAACCTTATAGGGCTTTCTTAGGTGTTTACGGCATAGCCGATCTGTCTTGTGATAAAGAGAAATCTTTTCCAATCTTTTGCTAAGAAAGGTATCACCATGACAACTAAATTTGCCTAACAAACTACTTAGAACTCCCCATGGTTTAGTAAATGGGAAGGGAGACTTGCTCTTTATCCGAGGATTCATTTCATTCATTCTGAACTCAAAAGTTTAAGGCTAATTGGTAAGGTCTTAAAAACTTCATAAAATAAATGATCAGCCATTCAATTTATGCTCTCAGTAAGTAAAAGATGTGAATCTATGGTTTTTATGTTTTAATCGGATACTAATTACTTGGATGCATTTGAAAGCCTCAAGATTACTTGCAAAAAAAAAATCTTTCTAGGCTTGTCTTGAGTCTCCATAATAAATGGTCCATTTATTGATAAGCAAGCAACAGGGATTAAACCCACACTAATGAATTTACAGTCCACTACCTTGATCCACTTGGCCAATCTGGCCTTACTTCCATATAGGTTTAAGTCTCTATCTACGATCAAGTCCTCTCTGAACCCCCTATGACCATTATCAAAGAGAAGGAATTTTTTATGCTATAGTTTCAAGTCTATTGTTGAGTTTTAGAATTAGGGGAAAAGTCTCAACAAGTAGAAGCTTCCTAGAAAAGCTTTAAACAAAGAGTTTGTGCTGTTCACTTCATTGATTTGACTTTACTTAAGACTAAAGATAGGGGTCAAGCGGATACTGAAAACTTATTTAGTAGACAACCAGCTACGACCTTGATGAGCAGTAAGCAGAACTTGAAGAAGTGAGCCCCTATCAGAGAAAACCATTGTGTACTAACCCTTTGTTCATATAAGATTCCAAAGCTATGCACCTTTAAACTAAAAGCTTTAAAGCCCCTACTATATTTATGGGATACTTTAAGAAACCCCTTTCTACAAACATTTCCATAATATAAGGGAAGCTTAAAGCTTTCTTCACATGCTTGAGTGCATCTTTTCCCTTTCTATTAGTAAGGATGTCAAAAGGCTTTCGTTGAGTTCCTTTATGACTAAACTAATAGAATAGGGGTAAAGGTGTTAATGAGCAAGAAAAAGCCCTAACTGTAGGAAGGTTAATGCACCTTTACTAATATTAAAATAGTCGACGCTTTTTTCTCAAAGTCAAGTTTCTAACTTGTTGCTTTAGAAAGATTACGGGGGCACTAACGCGACCCTTCTTCAACTGGCTTTGCCTAGTCGATCATCTCTTTTTTCAAATAGATATTTAGGGATCAATCTTATTTATAGATCTTGAAACTAGATCAATATCCATTTTTAAATAGTTCTTTCTATCAATAAATAGGAAGATATAGATCTCTATCTAGATCTATCTCCATATCTAAATTTTGAAGAACCAACCCTTAAGAGGTGTAACCAACAGAAGGTTCTTACCTTACCCCTAACATTGTTCTCTTACAATGGCCCTTGGGTGAAAAAGGCCATCATTCTTTTTCTTTCTTGAATCATTCCAATCAAGATAAGGGGGTTGGTATGTTTCATCCACCTATCTATGCAATTCTCCATCTTCATTCGTGATTATGTTAGGCAACAGGTAGTTGTAGAAGAGTTGTTGTGAAACGAGGATTCCCCCTTTTCCATTGAAGTAAGAAGCCTTCTTCCAACCATTTTGACCTATTATTGATAAAGATTTTGCCAATGTTGAAGGTATCTTGCTTTCCAAGCCGCCCACTTGAGAAACTTCTCACAAAAAAAAAAAGCAATGAGGAAGAAAAGCTTTCATAAAAGTTTTACCCCTTATAGTCATAGTACTCAACTGGTCATTAATTTTGATATAAAAGATAACTAACAGTTCCCAATTTTCTTTGGTTTTCACAATTATCAAATTATCTACTATATAATCTAATTTTTTCTCAACTAAAAGAAGGACATTTTTAAATCACCCATAAAAAAATTTAAAGCTTTCCTGAAAAACTCCATTCCCTTAGCTCCCCTTCCACCCTTCCAAAAACCCTTCCAAAACCTTTTATTTCCTTTATTTCTACCATAAAAACTATCTGTTACAGCCACCATAATAGAAAGCTTTTTTTTTTCATTCGTTTCTTGCTAATCTTGGTAATCCATAGCAAAAAGGAAAAAAATGAGCTAGAAATTGTTGATTACTGTTTAAGGATATAGCTATGAGTTTAAGCTTCCATTTGGTATATTTTCTATTTTTTCCTCTTTTCATTCTTTGTTTTTCTCCATCATCTTGTCTTAGTGAACCTCCATGTTTCCATAACCCTATTAAGGCTTTCATGCATTATTGTGGCTTTGTTTGTGGTATCTTTAGGATTTTGATGACTTTCTTAGTGCTTCAGTGGTGTTTTGATGAATTAGAATGCCATATTTCTTGTTGACATTAAAACAGCCCTTGATCATGCGTTCTTGCCATGTTTTTTTCATCTCAACATGCTCATTTCAAGTGTGAATGCTTAGCCTAGCATATTTCAATCTTGACCATACCTTGGGATGCATTTTCACTATGATTTCCTTCTTAAAGTGCATGGACAGTTTGCTGTTTTGAGTGATTGTTCATGTTTGATATCTTCACTTAGTTTAGTTTATCATATGTCTGTTGAAATGCCTCTATGATGCTGGTAAAAATTTGTTTTCAAAGAAAACCCCAACTTAAGTCTATACTAACCTCAATCAATAGAGATTACCATGGATTTAATGCTTTCAATATATTGATTCTCCAATCTTAAGGACATATCAAGCATAAATGTTTGGAATCATGGCCTCATTAGATGAAATAAATTCTATTTTCAATCCAAAATCAAAAATGCTTGCAAGTATTTGGTTTAAGCCTTGTTTTGAGCCTACATTACTATTAGCATGGATAACAAATGGTTTGTTGGTATACTTTACGAGAGTTGGATTAGTTTGTTACTTCCCTACCATGGACCTCAGTGATTAGACATTAGCATGTCTGACACCTTGACATTAGCATGTCTGACACCATGACATGTGACTTTAAATGCCTTAACCCAAAGAAACATTTGTCTCGATAATGGCAATATAGTAATCATTATTTAAAAATTTATTTTTGGACTCCAACCAATTTTTTTTCAAATCTTATAGCATTTTTCACTAAAAGGATTTGAATTAACTTTACAAGGATACCTTGTTAATCCTCCAATCATTCTAAATATAGGAGTTATGATTTTTTGAACCTTTACTATCTAGAAGCCTTTGAAACAATAATTTGTACTTTATTTAGGCAATTCCAACCCATTAAATGATTTCTCTAGATTTTGTAAACATTTTTCATGAAAAGTTTGCAAAATTCCCTTTCCAAAAAGGTGTCATTTGTGATTTCACGATTCTAAATGAGTCCAAAGCGATTTTTCAAATGTCACTGCTCTTTTTTTCTAGCATTTGATGTCAATACTGACCCAAACCCGGTTTTAAAAATTAATTCTACCTAAAAGTAATTTTTTAAGATTTTCAAAATACTTTTACATTAATCCTTATAGAGTTACCTTTCCAATAAAACCTCATTTTCCACTAGAAACCATTAGACTAAACCAACATAAATTCAAAAAAGTGGACAGTGCGATGCTATACCCTGTTTTTGCTGAACTTGAGAAATTTTACTTGAATTTTCCCAAACCATCATTTCTAGTCATTTGAATAACTCAAAGTATATTTAATGGTTTCTCCCTTAGTGTCATGAGTCATGACATATGTCTCTTTAGGCTCAGATCAGAACCCAAAAACATTTTCAAAATGAATTTCCCTTTTCTTTTTAAAAAATTGATTTCCCATTCTAAATCTTGTTCCTTTAAATATATAGATATATAATTTATACTTTAAAAATCATTCAAAATCTCTTGTTCTGAAAGGACAAAATCCCACTCTATTTTTTCTAAGGAGATACTCTAACCCTACTTTTTGGAAGAGATTTTCTAGCCCTATTTTTTCTGAAAGGTCCAACTTTACTTTTCAAAAGTACATCCAAAATCTAAGTTTTTTCTCTTTCAAGCTTCGCTATACCATTTACCATTAAATCTATGCATGTCTCAAAATTATCAATTCGATTATTCCTTAATAACTGAGGTCAATACGAGATACATCATGATCATCCCTTCTTTTTTTATGTTTTTTGTATTCATCTTTAATCAACTTTTATTATATTTCTTTATATCTTTCTAACCCATTTTTTCTCCTTGATGATGATTTGCATTCATGCTCTAATTTCATTAAACTCGAGGCAATGCTCTATGTTAGTATCATTTCTAATGCTTGATGTAGAGTATCCAATTCTAAATCAATATGGATCTTAGTTTAGCGAATTTTCTATGTTTATCCTCCCTCCAAGGTTTTATAGAGAGAGATTAATTAAACTTTTATCATAAAAACCTATATTTAATATTTAAAAATTTGCATTTATAAGAAGAGGATTTCACATAAATAATGATCGCATGAAAACTGAAGATAATTGAGACTTCGATAAATTATAGCTAGATGGTATAAATTTTGAGCGTCGTGGGGGTGCTAATCCTTCCCCACGCGTAACTAACTTAGGACCATTTTAAAATGAACTTTGGTATACATAATCCATAAAATCAATGTTACAAGCTTACTTGAAATCACCAATTTTAATAGGTATCTAATCATACCTAGCCTAAAATGATCAATGACAACTCTTAATCATGGTCATTTCATAATAATCATTCAAGACTGGTTAGATGAGTGATTAGTCTGATGGTCCTCCTATAAATTTTCACTCTTTCATGCCAAATTCAAATCCCAATCAAGGGGTGATCAAAAGTGAGCCCTTACCCTCTTTCATTTTAAAGTCATAGGGTGTGACGCTAAACGGCACGTCAAGACATATATGATCATATGTATATTATTTTCCTTGGTGTTTTCATGTTAATATGGTGGAATAACATGTTTATATGTTTATTTTTTGTTATTTATTACATGATAATGTTGTTTTGTGCTTGATGAAGCTTGGATGATTATTGAGTTGGAAAAATTTTGTTTGGCAGATTATTTGATATTGGCTGAACCTAGTTTATATGTATATGATGATTTTTTTAATTTTTATGACTATTTTATAGATATAGAAAGTTTAGGGACTAATTTGTAAAAAAAAAATTTGTAACCATTTCACACTTGGTCGAAACCTATATATACATTTTGGACTATATTTTATGCATTCTATCCTGTTAAAATTATTTTTTTGGACTTTTAGGGTTTTTTGTAATTTTAAAATTTTAAAGGTTTATTTGTAAATATTGAAAAATTTGTTCCAATGCCAAAGGTGATTGGCTAAACCTTTTTTTATAATTTTTGGGTGTGATTTTGGTGTTAATTTTGATATATTCGATGTGTAATTTTATGTTTTAATTATATAGGGACCAATTGCAAATTTAGAAAAGTTGAAAGACTATTGGGAAAATCTAGCATTTTAAATCCAAATGGTTATCTCTAACATAAAATCATCCATTTAAAGTGTATTATTATTTTTAGCATTCCTCCGATCCTCTAGGTGTAAAGTATTAAAAAACCTTTCGTAGTCATTCATTTTTACAAAAAGGTATAAAATAAAATTTAAAAAATTAGGGGCTTAGTTGTAATTTTTCCATTTTAGGTCACTTGAATATCTAAATTACCCATTTAGGGTATTTTGGGCATTTCAAAATCTTTTCTAGCATTTTTAGTCATTTTGGGGTTAATATGTAGTTTTGAGAAATTTAAGGACTTATTAGCAGTTTTTTCATTTTAGGTCGTATCTATCATGTAAGTTACCCATTTAGGGTAAAATTATCATTTCATATCTTTATTGGGTCCTTTAGGGTTACCAGGATATTTTTACGTCGAAGGTATACCTTAAAGGTATTTTACTAATTTACCTTAGAACCAAGTTCTATGTGATTACTAGAATACTTTCGTGCCGTCAGTACATATTAGGGATTGATTTATCATCTTAGACTATTTTTGAGTCTTTTAAGGTTACTGAGATACTTTCACGTCGAAAGTTACCCCAAGGGCATTTTGGTAATTTGAATTAGAACCAAGTCCCATGTGATTACTAGGATACTTTCATGTCAAAGGTACACACTAGGGTAGGTTTGTCATCTTTGATTATTTTCGAGTCTTTTGGGGTTACTAAAATACTTTCATGTCAAAGGTATAACTGAAGGGCATTTTGGTAACTTTGTATTGGAACCAATTCTTATGTGATTGCCAGGATACTTCCATGTCGAAGGTATACCCTAAGGGCTTTTTGGTAATTTTACATTAGAACCAAGTGTTATGTGATTACTAGGATATTTTCATGTCAAAAATACACATTAAGGATAGGTTCATCATTTTAGACTATTTCCAAGTCTTAGGATACTCCATTATATTTTTAATAAAATTAGAATTTTTAGAAAATTAAGGCAATGTCTCCAAGCTAAATGAGATATCCTTTTCAAATAGAAAATTAAGATTTTTTTTATTTTCATAAAATCAAAACTTTTGTATTTCTCCTGCTCTCCAGATATTTTGATTTTTAAAACCTTTCGTATTCCTCTGGCTCTTCATTGGGCTATGAAAAAGAATGATGAACATTTTTGTGTTCTTCTGATCCTCTGGTAGGGTACGAAAGAGATTTTAATTTTCAAAAATATTGAAAGCTTGATTTTCTCATATGGAATAATAAATTAGGAATATTTTTATAATTAAATATCGGATAATGGAACCAAATAAAAAATCAAAATTTAAGTTAACATGTAATCAATAAGTTACCAATTACTAGGCATCATGAGAGGGATCGATCCTTACTCGTGATTCAAACTGACTCCCAAACCCTTCCATCCGATCTTTGGTATTATTGTAGATTTAAGAGTTTGTTTCAAGGGTTTTCATAACCCTCAAAATATAATCTACGGTAGTTTCACCTAGCCAAAATAAATTAGTGGCGAATACCAGAAAAATAAATAGTTGATTCATAATGACTATTTATGGCTAAGTCAGGTGAGCAATTCATCTCGACAATCCCATCTCCTGAAGTAAGAAAATATTAATAATGATATGGCTTTTAAGAATAAAAAAATATAAAATAGTAATATATCAATAAATATAGGAATAAGGGCCTTTTAAGCCTAGCTTGGTTAGGATTTTAGTCTTGGCCATTTTACGATAGCTTGGCAACTCCACTCGAGACGATTAAAGAGTCAAACCTAAAATTAATTATTTGTTAATTAAATTTTGATTAATTCGGTTTCAATTAATGTTTAACTACAATTTGCAATTTTTTTGTATAAAAATAATAAAAAAAATTATTAATGTAAATATTTACTAATTTTGCATTAACCTATTTTCTTGATTTTCTTGCCTCTTTTAAGTTTAGGATAAGGGTTTCATTTTTAATAGTGCATCAAAAAATGGTTTGTTCATCCCTTCGCACACACTGAGCACATGCAATAGTTGTTTTTCCAGATCTATGGAAGGGATATAAGTGACCCAATTTTTAGGAGAAGGTGAAGTACCTTTGCCTTCTAAGGTCTTAACCTCTGTCTGGGCTAATGAAAAGCCTATGAGGTGTAAATTCCTACATTTACCCGAGGTGTTAGCTTCGTTACAAGCATGGAAGATACTTCTACTTGAGTTAAACCTTTTTTGACATAAACTTGTGATGGGTAAGGATGGGTACCTCGTTAGTCCATTCCAAGCTCAAGGAGCAATTCGAGAATCGACCTAAAGGACTGAGCTCAAACTTCATATAGTGAACTATACTGACCACCCAGTCAAAAATAGATGCAAGAACTGCATTTATGTAAAAAGAGTCAAGGGTTTTAGGATTGATAAGAAACAAAAGCGAAAATAGAAAGGCAAGCAGTAAGTTAAAACAAAACCTGATGAAGGAAAATTACAGCTCTTTAAAAGAAGACTAAAAGCTATAGAAGGTGTCAAATTGTATAGCAGTGTTGATTTTAAAGATCTTAGCTTGGTACTAGATCTGGTCCTTTCGCCAAAATTTAAAATGGCTGAATTTGAGAAGTACAAGGGCATACATCCCCTCAAGCACATATCAATAGATTCATTTGAAAAATGGTCGGATATGCTCAGAATGACAAGCTCCCAATTCACTTCTTTCAAGTAAACTTATCAAGATCAACACTCAGATGGTATAACAATTTGAACCATACCTAGATCCAATGTTGGACCGATTTGGCAAATGCATTTTTGAAATAGTATAAACATATGGCCGAATAGGTACCAAAGAGGCTAACTTGCAGAACCTAGAAAAGAAATCTATAAAGTCTTTCAAAGAATATGCATAAAGTGGGAGAGATATGGCCTCTCAAGTTCAACCTCTGTTGATAGAAAAAAAGACTATAATGTTGTTCGTAAATACAATGTGCCCTCCCTATTATGATAAGCTGGTAGGAAATGCAACCAAGAGCTTTGTCGATCTTGTCATATCAAGGGAAATGATTGAAACAACTGTAAAGGTCAAAAATCACAATTGAGAATCTTTCACTAGAAAAAGGTAGAACCTGGCAAAAAGAAAGAAGAGACTCTGTCGGTTAATTTTGCTAGATAACCTTACCACTAAGGACCTCGCCTTTATTACCAAAACCAAGGTCAACAATCTGAAAATACTTATTCTTTTAATCCCAAACTCCTGCTCCATCAACCTCACAGACCACCATCCCAAATCCGTATATCCAAAATCAAACCAAGCCTAATACTAATCAACCAGTCCAAACAAAAAAAAATGCAGTTTTTAAGGTTAATCTCGAATAAAAAAGATGAATATACAAGAGAAAATTGGTTTTAAGTATTTTCTCATCAAATATTGGAAATTCATTTCTACAAAAGTTATCAAGGTCAAATTTTCCATGTTCAGAAATTTTTTTGAGATTTTTTTATAAATTTTGAGAAATTGGTTGTATATTTTACCGATGCTTATGTAATTTTTATGCCAATATGCACTTTAAAAAATCAAAAATATTCAAAAAAATCTCATATTGGCATTTTATACCATGAGGTATCAAGCTGTCAATTTTATCAATTAATTTTGAATTTTCCACTATACCGTGAACTTCTACTTGTGAAATTTTTTCAGTGAAATTTGTTCTAAAATTCAAGTTTTCATTTTTATTATTTTTGCAAATTAACATTTTGAGTAATATATTAAATTCAGTCATTCTCCTTAAATTAGAATTTTTTTCAGAATTTTTCTCATTTTCAATATATGAGTTTTTCTACTTTGTAAAATTTTTTTATCAGATTTTTTTAAGTTTAAAATTTTTAAAATTCATAAAATATTTTTATTAAATTCATATTAAATCAGTTGTTAAAAATTCAATTTATTTTATGAGCTTGGAATTTTTTAAAGTAACAATTTTCTTCCGTAAGGATTTTTCTACTACAATTATAAGAATTTTGGATTTCCAATCAAGATTTTTTTTCATTATTTCATTTCCAAAATTTTGTTTATAACTATTAATTTTAATTTTAATTTTTTATTTTAATTTT
>JBBYHL010000009.1:5007170-5020703 GCA_038381835.1 Adansonia madagascariensis | reverse complement strand
ATGGAAAGAATCCAAAGAATTATTCCACCCAAAGACAGCCATGATTATAGTATGATAAGTAAAATGGGTGGTCAAGAAGTACTTACTCGGCTAACGAATGTTGCTGCTAGTTCTCTTTCTGCTCCACCATAATGGAGCCAACATCAAGCTGGACTAATAGTTAGTCAATGTTTAGCTAATCTTAAAGTACAAATGGCTCATCAAATGGAATGTAACCAAGCCATGGAGCAGATGTTACGCTTATTCAAAAATTAATTAGGCTTAAACATGATAAATTACCCTCAAATGCCTCCGCCACCATATCTACCTCACATAAACAATTTGCTTAGGACAAGAACAAGGAGGAAGATAATGAGGCTTAGACACTCTCTTTTATCAACTCATCCAATGAAAGGGAAGCATTCTTGATCTTAACTCCTTTTTTTTTTTTGGCATATTGGGGATAATGCTTTATTTAATTTGGGGGTGCTTTAGAATGAGTAAAGTTTCAGGATAATTTGCACTTAGTTTGTCATGCATTTAATTTGTTTGTATTCGCATCTTTAAAGTTTTTTAGCATATTTTAAAATTTTTATTTTTTTAGTATAAATTGAAATGTTTTTGTGCTTAATATCATGAGATCCTTATCCAATAATGAGACTAAGTTATTAATTTATTTCGATTCTTGGAAAAATATAAGCATGATTTAATTTTGTGATTAGATTCTTTTAGTTTTTTCATTGTTAGGATGTGATTTTCAAAAATTCTAAATATCTTATCTCGTGCTTTGATTTGTATTGCTTATTTGAAAAATGTTTATGTTGATGTAAATTGCAATTATATCTAGAAGCCTAGAATGTGTTTAATTCTCTCTTGAGGTGAAATCTTAGACAACACTAAGTTAAAAAGATGATTTAGGCCATCTTTGGATCATTTAAGCCTTTCTAGGCCTACTGTTATATATTTATCCTTAGTTTACCCCATTTGAGCCTACTTGATATATCCTTTTCTTTTGATTGCCACACATTTTTTTAGCCTAGCCTAAGAAGAAAAACCATGATCAACCTTTATTACATAGGCATGAGCATAAGTTGTTTGAGAAAATATAATGAATCCATGTTTTGGATTGTGTTCTATTGGTGAAGCATAAAAAGAAAAAGAAAAAAAAAAATTAAAAAAAAAAAACAAAAGTGTGTAAATGAATTAAATGGCATGAAAAATAAATGTCATAAAAAAAAAAGGTATGTGCTTCAAACTTGTTGTGAAAGGCTCAATAAAAGATCTGGAATAATAAAAAATGTCTATGGGTGAATTAAACTAAAATATGTCCTTTATCCCACTTTTACCCTAGCCTTACATTACAACCTTAATAAAGTCTTACATGATCTTTGTTGAGGTGTTGGTCTACATTAGTGGAGAGAGAGATGAAAAGCAAACATATGAGAATCTAGCATTAATTGGTAGTTTGCATTAGCATAAACTTATTCGGATTGCATGCAATGATTTGTAAAGTGATCATTTACACACACACACACACACCGAAAATCCATCTGAAGCATTGAGATTTATGATTAAATCGAAGCATGAATTTGAAATATGTTTGTATCAACCTTGAATTGAGATATTGAGATGACTTTTGAGAAAAATTAAGGTAATCATTATTTATGCACATTCACCTAATTTGTGTTTCATTTCATTTCATTCGGTTATGTTTCTTTCTTTTGTCTTGTTTTGCTCTAGGACTAGCAAAATCTTAAGTTTGGAGGTGTGATAACTCTAAAATAAAGTTATTTAGTCTCATTATGGATATTAAATTAGCTAGGTCTTAGAGATTTTTATTTAAATTTCATTGAAATTTAGTAGTTTTTAATTTAGTCATATTTTATTTTCCTTATATTTTAATTACTTAGTTATTTAAATACTTTTCGTATTTTTGTAAGTCAAAACCCAAAGGAGTTTCCAGAAGTATAACAACCTAATTAAGAAAGAAAGTGGACAAAGCAAGCAAGGTGGCTCCAAGTTGGAAAATTCCAAAAATACATGCTCAAGTTACTTGTAAATCAAGTCTCTCTACTTCAGGGTTTTGTCTATAAATAGAATTCTTTGTTTAGGTTTTAGATCCATCCTAGATACTTTAAAGGTATTGTTCTTAACAAAGAAGAGAAGCTATTAAGATTTTGCAAGAGGAGAAAAATTGAAGAAGTTGAAGACTGAGACTTAACAACTCTCAGTTTTCTCTTTTCCCTTAATCTTTTTATCTTTATTGTAATATTTATGATAGTGAAACTTCATTCCTTTGTGTTTTATTTAATCAATATGAGCTAAATTTATTTTTTCTAGGATTACAATGGAACTCAGCATGTAGCTTGGATTATTTTATTTTTATTTTTTTGATTTAATGATAATTGAGTTATTTGTTCAATCTTGTTCTTAATGCTTTTAGTTGACTGGCCACCAATTAGATTGATTTGGTAACTTTAATGAACTTGGAAAAGGAAATTTTGTGTTTAGACCTGGATTGAATGACATATATTTCATATTCATTTATTAGGATGAGTTGATCTGAATGTTAGATAGGAATATACGAGCATGCTATATGTAACCAAATTAGAGTCTAGGCTTAATGAGTTTCTTTTAATTCAATTTGCATAGGAATATAGTAAATTGATTAAAAGAAATATTTTTATAAGACTATCAAAAGATACTTATAAATAAATTGGAACTCTAGGTTAACAAACCCAATACCATTACTCAAGTTAAGAGGTTAAAACAAATCCAGTTGAAGTGTTAGGGAAATTGTAATCCTGGGCTTTTATTATTGATTAAGTAAACTTCATTTAAATTTCTTTGCTATTTAGTTAAATTTAATTTAGTTAATTTAGTTTAATTTTAATTTTAATTTTAATTTTAATTAGTAATCTTTTAATTATTTGTTTGAGTAAGATTAAATTGTGTTAATTTTAGTACTTAGCAAATTTAGTGCAATTTCTTGTGGGAATGATACTCTATTCATCACTATATTACTTGTTGGGATACATGCACTTGCATAGTAGAAATTTGACAACAAGCTCCATCCCTTATACTAGTCTATATCTACAGCTGATGCAACTCTGTATCAATGCCTTACTACTACTTAATTTAATTAATTAATGGCTAAACGATTTCATAACCTGAGCTTTCCTTAACCAGCTGACTTTATAAGTAAGCTTAGCCTCCCTTTCTTTATAGTTCGACTAAGTGACTTTGTAACCTTAACATACTTTCTTTCTTACTTTAGCACGGGCCTTTGCCACTTTAAATGGGTGCTTCGCCCTTATTTTCATTTTTTTAGAAAGAACGAGGCCTTATTTATAATGTTCAAGGGGGATGAAAAACAAAGAAAGGGATCAGGGGCTTTATGATCGGACAAAGCTCCTTTGCCTTATTTTATTCTTAATGAATGATGACATCCAGAGGGTCAAAGATTAAGGCTTCCATCTTATATTATATGCTTTGAGAGTGGGGAAGAACCGGATGGAGCTTTGACTAAAGCAAAATCAGACTGATGGAGAAGACTCACCAATGGCAGAGAAGGTTGTAGAAAAAAAGAGGCGACAATGGATGTTCTCTGAAACCCAGATCTATAAGTCGGTTGGAGGAAAGGCATTTTAGACCTTAGATGCTAACTCCCAACATATGTCATGAAAGGAATCAGCCATGTGGTAAGTTATGAATTTGAGACCATAAGATAGCACTAAGAGGAAAAAATTGAAAAGGAAAAATCCTTACACTATCTTCTCTCTTTTCTTTAATGGACCTGAAGGCTTAAAAAATTTGATCGATTTGATTTTGATGTTAATATTTTCTTTTTTTTTTCTCTTTTTTTTTGTTTCTCTTTTTTGAAAATAGAAGTTCATGTTTTTTTCATCTCTCTCTATCTTTTACTTAAGAAATAATCCATGAAGTTTTTTTTCCCATCACATAAATTTTTATTAAAAACAAAATAGTGACTATCAAAAATTGCTTCGATAAAATTCATGACAATATGGCAAATCAAGGCAAGAAATAAATAAAATAAAAATAAAATTTTTTGCAACATAATGTACATTTACTACTCAAGAAAATCAAATTATAAGAGTAAAAGATTAGAAAAGTTTCTCCATGTGTACCTAATTTGGTGACCTCTAAAATCAAGTGTGGCACTAACTAGGTGAAGCCCTCATGGTTCATTACATGAAGTTCAAGTTGGACCTCTAAATGAGTTCTCAAATTGTTCCTCGAGTTTAGAAAGAATTGACAAGATACCCTAATCCTTATACATCACAGTTTATGTTGGAAAGAGTTTAATTCGAGTAAGAGTATCTTCTATGCCTGTAATAAGGCGACACCTCAGCCAGGCATAGGGATTTACACCTAATTGATTTTTCACTAGCCTAGACAGAGGCTAACAACTCAAAAGGTAGAGCTACTTCACCCTCAATTAAAATATTGGGTAACCTATGCCTCCTGTTGCAATATGCCCCGAATCTGAATCCTGACTAGCTGAAATTACAAGGCAGGTGTACCTCTCATTCCTATATGTATTTATATATCATTATTTTTTTATTTCTAGGCACCTATCATTATTATTTTTTATTTTTCACATTGAGGATTGAGTCGTTGAAATGAATCACTCACTTGACTTAACCCTAAATAATCATTACGAAATAACCATTTATCTTAGAGTCACCACTAATCTATTTTGGCTGGGTGAGATTGGTCACCATTGGAGTTCGTATTTCAAAGGCTACAAAACCTTTAAAAACAAACTCTGAGATCTGCAATAATACCAAAGATAGCTTAAAAGGGTCTGGGAGTCGGTTACAATTACGAGTAAGGATTGATCCCTCTCATGATGCCCATAAATCAATACCTAATTAATTATGTGTTAACTTAAAATTTAATTCTTGTTCAGTTTCAATATCCAATATTTAATTATAATTCCCATGTATCAAAATAAAACTTTATGAAATAAATTTATTATTCCGTTTAAGAAAATCAGGTTTTCAACTTTATGACATGACACCCAGCACTCATCCTTTTTAATTGAGTCCCAAGATGCCAGAAAATGGCCCAGATAAAATATGGTGTCTACAGTACACCACTAGAGGGTTGAAGGAATATGAGAAGTTTTATTTTTACAAAATTCATAAAAAAATTGATTTTTTTACTTTTAAAAGGATATCTTGTTATTAAAATAATCTGTGAAACCTCTTCCATATACTGGGAGAGAGACATTGCCTTAATTTTTAAAAATTCTGATTTTATCAAAAATAATAAAAATACATGATATACATTTAAACAAGCTAAAAATACATAAAAAATATCCCTAAAAGTCCATAAAGTGTTTGGCTAAGCATGGATGGCCTAGAGAATTTTTGCAATTTAGTCCCTATATTTCCTAATATTAGAAAATAGCACTAAAAACATCAAAACTCCACCAAATCACACCGGCAAGCATTGGCCAAGCTTGGAACTACCTATCTAAAGCATTAAAAAATCTTGAGAAAATTATTTTTTAATCCTAACAACTTCTAAAAATCATAAAACAATCTAAATCATCATAAAAATAACAAATAAAATTCAATCCAAAGGCCATCATAAGGTTCAGCCTTCACCAAAAAATATACCAATAGAAATTTTCTAACACAATAATCATATATCCTAATTCTGCCAAGATTAAATTAATATCATCATGTAAAAAATCATGAAAAACAAACATATGAACTTGTTTTACCAACATACTAACATGAAAATGGCAAGGAATATAGTACCAACATGAACATAGATATATATATTTATATATATGAAAAAATCAACATCATGTCTACAAAAACCTATTCCATGAAGAAAATCAAGTTATTGTTAAGGAAAATCAAACAAGAAAATTGTTCATACCCACCATACTTGGCCTTTCAATGTGGATAAAGATCCATGAGCATAAGGATGATTTTGGTTCACTAAAAGGGAGAAAAATGAATGAAATGAACAAAAGCTAAAAATTTTCTAAGTGTTTCTATCTTAAAGGTGTAGAAAACTATAAAAACTTGATTTTGCTTAAGTATTTTTGCTATTCTTTCTTGGAAAATCATTATCCTTAACTTGAATAATCCTTCCCTTATAAATAAGGGAAGGATTTAGTCAAGGGAGTGAAAAACCTCCCTTGGCCAAATTTGGCCATTAAAATTATTTTTAATATTTTTATTAATTTGATAAATCAAGGTATAAATGAGTTTGCATGGTAAGACTAAAAACAAGGCTTTTTTTTTTCTTTCAGAGTGAGAAAGGGAAAGAAAACGAAGTCGAAGTAGCACCCTTTTCAATTTTCTTAGAGTAGCAATCAATCCAATATGGATTGGCGACTCATTATCCGCCTGAGTAGCCAAAACCTTTATGTCTATAGGGGCTTTGTTCTGTAAACATATCTATCCAGATGCTGTGATCGGATTGGAAGAGAATCAGGTCTTACTTGATAAGGGGATTGTGGGGCATTCCACATGGGAGAAAGGGGAAGTTTGCCTGGTCGATCTATCTACTCTAGCTTTAATCGTAGTTTTCTTTTATGGGGAAGGGCGGATGAAGCCACTTCGGTAAATAGGAACCAGCAAAGTCAACAAGGTGATAGGAAATTTCCAATTAAATTGAGATTCTTCTCTCTTGTTATGGATAGAGGTTAGCTTTGCCAGCTGTAACCGATGCCACAAATTAATTAACTTTGTCATTTTGCATGAGTCATATGGTATTAGTCATCACCTAAGCTTAGGCTCTATGATGATGATATATAACAAAAATCTTGATTAAAAATACCATAAAAATGAATTAAAAGAATTTATTATTAAATTATAACAAATTAGAAATTATGAATCCAAATAGTAAAATTTTACTTGATAAATTCAATTAAAAATTTAATCAAGTAAGAGGCTCAATTAAGTAAAGAAATTAGGCTTGAATGAATTAATAAGAAAAAAATTAATAGACTTTGTTGGAAAAATTAATGAGCTTGCTGGAAATTCCATATGAATATATTGGGCTTGATGAAAAAAATAAAATGGGTTGGTAAAAAATAAAAAATGGGCTTGGCAAGCTTGTTAGAAAGTTAATGGGCTTATTGGGCCTCTTAGGAAAATTAATGGGTTTTAAAGCTCATGAAATGAAAAAATAAATTCTGGCCCATTAAAAAATAAAATTAATAAAATTTTCATATAAAAATTTCAAAGGAAATTTTTGTGAAATTTTATGTGCAAGAAAAAGGCAATTAATATTTCCAAACTCATTAAATTTTATGAGTAAATATCCTTATGGAAGAAATTTGATATTTAATAAAAATAAATTGAAATTTCAAAAAGCTATGTTCAAGTATTTTATTGAAATATGTGAAAATATTTAAAATTTTGAATTCTAAAAAATTGTATAGATAAAAAAAGTCATATTTTGGAACTGAGGAAATTCCTAAAATATGTTTAAATTTATAAAAAATGAATTAAATTCAACACATTACTCAAAATATTAAGTTATAAAAATAATAAAGATGAAAACCTAAAATCCGAAACAAATTTTATTGAGAAAAATTTTGTGAGCATGACATTTTCAGTACTATAAAAAATTCAACTTTAATAAATAAATCTAAAAAGTTGACATCTTGTCTTATAAAATGCCAATACGGATTTTTTCTTGAATATTTTTTATTATTTAGGGTAAGTATTGGCATAAATACAACACAAGTTTTAGTAAAAATATACAATGATCAACTCCTAATATTTCCCAAAAAAATCTCAAAAATTCTTAAAGTGGGAAATTTGACCTTAACATCATATGCAAAAATGAATTTCAAAATTTCAAAATAATAAATTTAAATGCTAATTTTTACCTTAATATTCGTTTTTTTTATCTAAGATTTGTTCTCTACGATCCTTGAAATGGCGATTTTTCTATCACATACATGAGCAATCATTTAGATAGCATCAAATAGGTCTTGGAAACACCTAGTCTACTTGAAGGAGGTTGACCCCTACTAAAATGATTACCTAATTATCAATCTCAGATATTTTAGGATTACCAGGGAAAAGCTCGGACAAAATTAGGTGTCTACTAATGTTCTTTAACCAATTGGGCTATCTTAATAGCTTGCTAAATAAGATCTTGACCCAGTAATTATCTATCACCTATATCTTTCCAACAAAGAGGAAATCTACACTTCCTTCCATATAAAGCTTTAAATGGAGCTATCTAAATGTTAGATCAATAACTTTCGTTATAAGAAAACTTAGTCCAAGGGAAATTATGATTGCATGAACCTATAAAATGCATAGCACATGTTCTTAGCATATCCTCTAAGATTTGAATAGTCTATTTAGATTAACCATTTAATTATGGGTGAAAAGTAGCACTAAAATTTAATCGATTACTTAAAAAATAATGCAAACTTTATCAAAATTTTGTCACAAGACAAGAATATAATAAGACATTATAAACACCGATACACCATAAACTCTCACAATTTCTCAACGTACAACTTTACCAACCTTTCCAATGACATTCTTATATGAATGGCCAAGAAATGTGTAGATTTTCTCAATCATCAATAATCACCTAAATACAAAGATAAACCATCATTTATCTTTGGTGTTTTAGGAAAACCTGATATGAAGTCCATCATGATTTGTTCTTACTTACATTTAGGGGTTAAAAGAGCTTTTTATGATCCTACAAGTCTATGTTTGACCTTAATTTGTTTATAACTCAAGCACTTAGGGACAAGTTAGGGTAGGATAAACTCATAAGTTAGCCAAATAGCTTCATAACACGTACAAAGACATGAATATCCTTTCTCCTCAAGTCAAGTAATATTTTGGCCAAATTTTTAATAGATTTTCTATGTAAAGCACCTGCTACTTTATTCGCCTTATTAGGGTTGTAACTGATTGTCAAATCATAATTTTTTGACCATTCTAACCATCTCTTTTGACTCATATTCAACTCATTTTGGATGATAAAATATTTTAAACTTTTGTAGTTAGTAAAGATTTCACAAGACTCACCATACAAATAATGTTTCCAAATTTTTAATGCAAGCACTATTGCAGTTAACTGCAAATCCTGAGTGACGTAATTCTCTTCTTAAGGTTTTAACTACCTAAAAGCATAAGCAATCACTCTATTGTTCTGTAAAAGAACATAACCTAATCCCTTCTTTGAAGCATCACTATAAATGGTGAAAACTTTTTATTACAATAGGTATGGTAAGTGTAGAGACCTTATTTCATTCGGGCTTCAAATTGACATAGTTTTAAGAGTTAGATAGAACTTTCTAGGTGTGTATCCTCTTAGATGAGTTATAAATGAAAGATCTAAATAAGGTTTTAGATTGTTTCAATGAGCTTAGGTTAATATAGTAAGGCATATAGGCTTAATTGTTAAATTTATGAGGTAGGTACTGGATTTGAAAATTTGGGACATAGGTCCCAAAAATCTAATAATGTCAAAAGTTGATGGGTAAAAGTCTCTTAAGATAGTTAAAGTGTTTATTGACAACATTTGCATGAAAAATAGACTTGTTTTAGAAGTTGAAATCAAAAGTCAACAAAGTAATAAAAGTCAACTATAAACAAAGTCAACTATAAAAAGTTAACTCTTTATCCTACAGTTAAATTTTGAAATTAAAAGAGTTTTACAACTTGGATTTTGAAATTTATTACACCGAAATTAAATTAAGCATGAACTTTAGGTTAAGAAAATGTAACACAGGATTGGGTCATGAAAGGACCTTAGGTATTAAGATGCCCAAAATGCTCGAGGGCTTCATCTAAGAGGTCGATGACAAAAGTTTCAAATTTTTCAAGGGAAAGTCATTAGGATATATTTTTACTATAAGATTGAACATTCAATTGCATTTTCATATATGATCAATTGACTGTTACAAAACTTTTTACATATACTTGTTTAGAAATATGCCATAACCAAATTTCACGATATGCTTAATGTGCAAAATATGCTCATCTATTCATTAAAGGCATAAGTGTCATTTTTCCTAATATTTTTTAAGAAATTAGTGATAAAGTTAATCTTACCTTAAGGTGATTTAGACTTAAATCACTAACCTTTGGTCTATATATAGGGGTGGATATTCACATTTTTAACAATTTTGAACACTTATAAATTTTTTAAATATTCTAGAGTATTCATTTTCTCTCACTTTCCATCACTTTTTTGGAGGAGGAAAGCTGAAAGTAGGTATAATTTCTTTCTCATCTCTTTAATTTCAATTCAATTAGCATGTTTGATGATTGATATATGCTTATATATGTTCAAATGATGTATGACCAAGGTGTTTGAATGTTTTTTAAGTTTTGGTCTTGCTTGATTCACCATGATCTCTTGATTTGAACTTTGATTATCTTAATTTTACATTGTTTTGAGCATGATTGAGTGATTAAATGATGAAATCCAACTTAAATATATTCTTAGAAAGTTTAACCTAGGATCGACTAAAAGAGAAAGTTTAAATCTAGGCTTGATTCCTCGAAATGTATTAAGATCTTGATAAATTTGAGCAAGGATCTAGTAACTTTTTGCTAAAATTATAGTGTTTAATTGATGAAATCTTGAATGCCTAAGCTTAAGGAATGTTCAAACATAGAAAAAAGAAAGATTTCAAGCTTGATTAACTTAGGTTTACTAGATCTTGGAGTTAAGTGATGAAATCTTGATCAATCTTAAGGTTTAAGCTGATGTAAGCTAAAGTGACTAAAATCTAAGTAATTGGAACTTGAATCTTGTATTTAATAATGAAATCTTAGGTTTTTATACTTAAAGAAGAATCCAAAAAAGTTTAAATGTGCTCAGCTAGTTTTAGCTACCTTAGGATCTTAGTGTTCTTGAGTTGGTTTTGCATAAATGGTGATTAAATGGTGTAATTTTGATGAATTAAGTTGAATTAAACATGGATAAGCTAAAATTTAGATGTAATTTGATGAAATTGAAAGTATATATGTTTAATTTATCGAGATTATATGACTGAAAGCATGTTTTGAATACGAAAGCATGCTTTTGAATTATATCTTAGCTTGTTCTAATGTGTTTGATTGTTAAGTAATAAGAATTTGATGAGAATGATGATGCAGATAAGCATAAATGATCTAGGTTACATTCGAGCAAATGCCTTTCTTGTGTTAGAATAGGTTCGTGGTTGATCAATTGCTAGAATTATATGTTAGTAGACTACATGTTTGACAAAATGCATGCTAGAGTGTTAAGGATGTGTTAAAACATGGTTTTCTAAAAAGAACCCCAAGAACAAGTCTTAGCTCATTTAATCAATGGGTGAATCAAGGTTTGGTTTTACTTAATAAGTTCTTTCTTGAACAACTTAGGGACATCTAATAAAAAAGCTTGATTTAGAGTTGATTTGGAGTTAATAAAAATGTTTTCTAAAAGGCTTGATTTAGAGCTGATTTGAAGTTAATAAAAAATGTTTTAAAGTGTTTCATTAAGTCTACACTGGGTGAGCCTTAGTGTTAATCATTAGGTAATGTTTAGGTGAGTCAAAATGTGTTGTTTTTGGGTCACTATAGTTGCTAATTGCAACATGCAAGTGAGTGGCATTGGTGTGTCTCTCACTTGTTGAGAATAAATAATAATGAATAAAAGCGATAAAAGTAAAGACATTAGTGTGACTCAGAAGCATATTGTCAATGTTGGAAAATATAGTTCTAGGTAGTAGCTTAGTGGTCATTTTTGTTCCCTCATATAAGACAGTCATAAAGTATATTTAGTCTCATTACTAGACTTTCAAATGTTCTAGAAACATGTTATAAAAAATTGACATAACACTTTGTGATCATAAATGGTCTTAGAGCTACTATTATACTTTAGCACTATAGTCTTACAAAAAGAAATATTTTTGAATAGGTTATAGACCTTAGGAATTTTGTGTTTATTTTTATAATCCTCATTGATTAGACTACATGATATGCTTTTGAAATGTTTGATTTCATAAATAAATGAATGCAAAAAAATCTCGAGACACGAGCTACTTGCATAACTTTATTTTCATGCTTGATTAGTAATGTGAGCTATTTTTGATAGGATTTTCATTTTTATTTTTAGATAAAATTAGAGTGAATAAGATTTCCAAGAATGTATGGCTCAGCTATTAGATATTCCAAATGAATTAGGAAGAAAATTCGAAAGCCATGTGGTCGGATGTGCTATGCAATGCAGTAATGACCAATTAAAAAATTCATGTGATAACCAAAAATGATTTTCTAGCATTTTTTTGAATATTTTTAGATTAAATTATAGTGAGTCAGCATTCACAAGCATTTGTTTGGTGATTTTATGTGATAAAAATAATCCAAAATAAATTTGGAGAGCTTGAAAGGTCAATTTTGTCCCTTATTCTCAAGTGTCTTCAATATTGCTGCCCACTATTTTTGAGGTATTCAGATGCCTCAAAACTGATTCTGGGAGTCATGGTAAGAGTGTCAATAGGTCTAAGAGCATCTTATAGAAGGTCCCTAGTGGCTTACATTAAAGCTTCCAGGTTGAATTAAATAAACTTGATTTTGAATCCTATTTTCAAAGTTGTGATTTTTTAAATTTATTCCAAGTGAACTATTTTTATGGCTTCTTTAAAAATTGAGTCAATTAGTGAATATTTTTGGAGTTAAATGCTTTTATGGAAATGTTCGTTTATAAATGATTTTCGCTATTAATCAGTTGTAAATTCAAGTTAGTCCCAAATCAATAATCAGTTGCTCTCATGGGTATCTAGTACAAGTCCCAAGATACATGTCTTTTATTTTTTGGTGATATTTGTTTGATTTGCTAAATAAAAGGGGGATTATGATTGAATACATATGAATGAAAATGAGAAAAACAAATTTAGATATGTGATTAGTTGGTACCAATTATTGGGCATCACGAGAGGGATTGAGTCCTTACTTGTGGTGTAACCAACTTTTAAGCCTAGTTTATAAATTTCTGCTATACCTAGACCGTAAAATCATTCCTTAGAGTTTTGTAACTCCGTGATGAATGGTTTTAACAAATGACCAATCACATCTAGCCAAAAAATATCGATAGCAACTTTTTAACCCAATCACTCTTGTATTTTGGTATGAGAGGTTTAAACGAGCAATTTGTTTGACTGGTTAGGCCCTACGATGATTCAAAGTGTTAACTACTTTGATATATTGAGGTTATTAGCTCAATATACTATGATAGCAAGAATAGAAGCAAAATCCAACTTTTCTTTTAAGTCTTCAAAGTCTTTTTCACAATCATTCAAACACATAAATCAAACTCCCTTTTTAATCAATGTAGTCAAAAGCATAGGTACACAAGAAAAATCCTCCATAAAGCACCTATAGTACCCAGCTAAGCCTAAAAGGCTACAAATCTTGGAAACAATAGTTGGCCTTTTCCACTCTATTACTACCTCAATTTTCTTTTATCAATAGAAATCTTGTATTGCAACACAACATGTTTGAGAAAAGCTACATTAGATAACCAAAACTCACTTTTTTTTTTAATTTA
>JBBYHL010000009.1:4885049-4895622 GCA_038381835.1 Adansonia madagascariensis | reverse complement strand
CCAAATAAGGCCAAAGTTACTAATGGATTGACCCATAATCCCAAAAAAGATAAGTTTCGATTATTATCAGTTATACAAAATTTTAAGCAAAAAAGACGTGATAAGGACATTTACTTTAAGTCACATGATACCCTTAAGAAACTTATCTTTTTGGCTGCTATTTTCTTTTCTCTATTTTCTGATATAAACAAGATCGGAAGACGTTGCAAACGTTAAAATTCGAATAATAAATTTATTTAATATTATTTTTTAAAAATATTTATATTAATTAATTAAAAAAATTATTATAAATGATAAAATTTAAATTTTAAATTTAATGAATATTATCTTTTAAAAATGATAATTTGAATCAATTACGAAAAACTTTGAGTTCTCCCCTCTCTTTCGTCCTCCAATATTTGCTCTTCTTTGCACTTTCCCTAAACCCTCGATGTGCTACTGTCGCTGAAGTCCCCTTCAACGACCGAAAAGGACCATTAACAATGGCTTTCCTACTTCATTAAATCCAAAATTATACTTACAACAAATATATATTAATTTTTACGCGTAAAATCTAATATATATATATTTATATTAAATATATGTCCCTATTTTACGCTTACGCAAATTCAAGTAACATAATTTTGGAAAACAAAATTCTTGAGCTTGACTGGGCCTGGGATGGCATTCTAGTAAAACTACTTGGATAAACAACGGGTCTCATCAATCAAAATCTAAAACCCAAAAGGAGGCATTCTTGTCGTGATTCGTAATACACTCTACGATCATTAAACCCAATTTTGCTCCGGGGCCAGAAGGTTTTGGAGCACCGGGGGCTTATTGATTTGCAGAAAATCCTTTTTCATTTCTAAATCACTTTCTCGCCTTCCCCGGCAACCAAACGGAGGTGTTGGAGCTGACCCTTTATGTTTTATTTTGATATTTCTTAAAAAAAAAAAAAATCAATTTATGTTCTATTTTCAGCCTCGATTTCATTGCTAGGGCCAACAGTCTTATTTATTATGAGTTTTTGCAATGAGAATAATGCTAACATTTGCTACAATTCAAGTAAACAGTGATTCATTTTTAAAACCAGGAATCTATATCCATGTTCAACCTACAAGATTCTTGAAAAACCCAACAAAGCTATCTTAATTTAGAGCTGATCCAAGCTCTTTCTCAAGAAAAAGAAATGGTGCAGATTCAAAATTGTTGCAGTCCAAGCAGCGGATTTCGTTTAACACAGCTTTCTGCTAATACCTTATAAATGCGCTTTTCAATGATACTTTTAGCTTAATACCTTACAAATTGCCGATTATCATCTTCACTTCTCTGCCTCCCATATGGGTTGCTTTCGCTGAAATTATTTCGCACTCCTTCCACTTTGTGCATTTTCTTTCTGAATTTGGATGCATTGCTGTCGATGTTCAGATTAACCTTTGGAGGGCAAGAAAAACAGAAGGATGCAGCAACTGCCTGCTCAAAAACACGATTTCCAGTTCTTGTTAGTCAGCTTAATACGCCTAGTTTATGTACAGAATTTCACGTCTAAAAGTAATTATGTTTTTTGATATTCTATTTCTATCACCAGTTAATGATCGATTTAGATTCTAACGCATTCCACAGACAGATGTAGAGAGAATCGAGATTACATTTTTATTAAGTCGGAGGAAAGATTGTACCTGCAGATCTAGGCGATGCACGTTAAAGATATCTTTCATCGAGTGTGAATTGTATGCTAAAATGTAGGATCGATATGCATCTTTAGCAGACTTGTTTAGATAATAGTTGTTCGCGACCAGCTTCTCCTGCATCAATCCAAATAGACACTCTTAAGTTCATCCAAACTTTGTTGTTTCAAAAAACTATATGGGACAAAGAAGCAAAAGGCTACCAGATGAGATTGCACATTCGCCAGCTTTTTCTCATCGAACTCGTATTCCTTAACGGGAACTTTTGCAGCCTGTCATTAGGAATATAGAGAAGAAAAAAACAAATTAGAATCAGTTCTTTAACTGACTTGACTGATAACCAATTTCAAGCAATCTTGTTTTTCATACTCCAACCCCTTGCCAAAGCATATAAATCCTAATGACTTCCTTTCCACCTATGTTGCTCTGACTCTTTATTTTTCTTGAAGTACCCGTGTCCAATACATATCCGAACATGGATTATAAGGATATAAGCCTCTAAAGACCCTTCAAATATATGGAAGAACGTAAAAAATTGAACAAACCAGTGCAAGACACATACCCATATCCGACACTCACATCCAAGTCCCAATAACATAGCTTTCCACCATGGACCAAAAGTACAAGTTATTTCTCCCCTTTTAAGAAGCTAAACATTTGATTGCTCGAAGTTTCTTAATGACAATTGCCTTTACTCCCTACCCCCCCCCCCCCAATGTCCACTTCCATTCTCTCCAATAAAATAAAATAAAATAAGTTGTTCGGCAGAAATAATGCCACCTTTAGATAGCGAAGAAATTGCAATTCCTCTGGGATCAGGAAAAGAAGAGCATTTCCTTTTGCACCTTCCCCACGGGCAGTTCGACCAACCCTATGAATATATTCCTGAAAGCAACATTCCGAAGTTAATTCGACATGGTTGGGAAAACGGTAAGATACAAAACAGCAAATATTTACAAAGGGCATGCACCTTGGGTTCATCAGGAGGATCATATTGCAGAATCCAATCCTACACAAGAGAATAGAAAAGAAAATTTTTGCAGTTAAAATGATTCTTCGTCGAGTTTAAACTGATTGAAGTACTCAACATACACCGATATGAAACTATGCACTTAATTTTTATTATTGGGGGGGGGGGGGGGGAACCTAAACGGTAGTCAGTTAAGTTTAGACTATAGTTCAACTTCTATAAAGAGAAGGTGAGCTGACCAAGACATGTTCAAAATAAGGTTATCGAAAAGATTGCTTAAAATATTGTATTATTTATACGATAACAGACTCCATCAAACCACACAGATATTCACTTTAGCTCGACATGTCTCTCTACAAGTTCATCCAAGTATCCAGTGCCAGTCTACTTGAGAACAACGATGAAAGTGGCATCGCATCTATTGACATTTTGATGTAAGAAAAAAAAATGAAAATCATAACTGAAAATAAACACAGCCAATAGCAGCCTCCGAATGTAGTGTAAGCAAAATTGTGAAGCGAAAACTACCCAGATTGCCAAAAACTCAGGGACTTTATCTGAGACTATGATTTTCCTTCTAAAGTAGTATGAATTTCATCATTTTGCACAAGATTCTAATACATTGGGAATTTTTATACTATAATAGATCATACAAATGTACTATAATTAAGGCATCACAGTTCCAACAATGAGCAGAAAACATAAATAGAAAATCACAAATAACCAGTACCACAGGCAACCCGGTGAAACTAGAAACATACCACGGCAGGAATATCAAGTCCGCGAGCAGCAACATCAGTGCAAAGCAAAATGCCCTTTTCTGCTTTGCAAAAGTCAAAGAAGGTAGTGGTTCGCTTTTGCTGCTTCTGCTTTCCATGGATATCGAAGCAATCCACATGAATATATCTAAGAAGTTCAGCATGAAACTTGACTGAGTTGCATGAAGAGAAAAAGACCATCACTTTCTTAGACAGGTTCCTCTTCAAAAACGAATACAAAAGGACAAATCTCTTGGAACTATGCACAACGCAATAGCCCTGCTGCAGCCCTTCATTGGTAACCTAAAATGATGACAGTTTCTTGTTAAGTTGAAGGATAAGCGGAAGCACAGTTAAGAGTGTATCTATAGATTAAGTTCCAACTGTTTTTACCTTCTTTCTCCCATCATCTACATCAATATAAATAGGAGTTGTCTGAAAAGACAAGCGGGCAAGGTCCTCAACCTGCATATTTTGGGAAACATCAGAATAAATGGTCAGATGAATAAAACCAGAAATTTACTCCAAAGAAAAGGAAGGAATGCAGTGTTGACTTTTCCACATAACAGAAAATAAGCTTGCCAAACAATTTTCCAAAGAAACCTAGCATAAATGTGATTATCAATAAACCTTAAGGGGAAGTTGTCAGAAAACATGACTTAAGGACAAACCTTCTTAGTCTGGGTAGCTGAAAAGAGAGCAGTTTGCCTGTCTTGCTGCACATCAAATAGGAATTTAGTAAGCTCTAAACACCTTCGAAGTTACCAAATCTAAGACTTGTGTATGACCGCAAACTGAAAAATAAACATAAACTACTGGAGAAACAACAACAAGATAGCAATTGAAGCAAGCAGCATTGATCTTGGTTTAAATTTATGTCGTAATCAGCAATCTCCTAGCATCATTTGTCACCACTAAGGAAAAGTGAAATGCACTATTGTCTATTGAGCTTACTAACTTCTCAGAGAAATTTATTTCTACTGGTTGCAACTACAATAAAAAATATATATGCTACTTAGCTTACTAACATTTTCAAAAAAGCAAAGTCTGTTAATCACAGATATACATTACTCTTTTGCAACATATAGTCTAAGATTCAACTTAAAGTGTACCAGTAGACCCCTTCCATTCAATTATTAAAGAACATTACACTAATTATCTTGGTTACCCTCCACTTAATTTTTAAGAAAAGCCCTTGTGAGACAAATTACATGATGCACAAGTAACTTCATGATCAACAAAATAAATGGCCACTGCAGATTCACCTTTCTTAGAAACTTGATACCATGCTTCATCACTGTGCAACATAATTATTAGAAAATAAGTCTATTTCTCTTTTGATAAAGACACAACAGTAGTTGACAAAACCTAGTCAACGCGAAACAATTGAAGCGTGTTCGTAAGTCAGTTGAGCAAATGAATCTAGCTCTTCAGAAAGCTAAGCTTTTTAATCCCAGTCATTTACTGCTACACAAAATATATTTAACATTCAATTTAAAGCATATCGTTAAGTAATTAATATAAAACTTTTACTACAACTATGTTGGTTTCTATAGATTCAGAAGTCCTAGAGATGAATTAAATAACATAATCCAACTATAATCAACAACATAAATAGCTAAAAGATTCACCTTAGGAAGATGCTTGATAATTTGCTTCATTTCTTCCTCAAAATTCGCTTCCAATATCCTGTCAGCTTCATCAATCATGAGACACTGCAAATACAGAATTTCTTAAAAACTTAAATTTGCATGATGTATAACTACAGGTCTGAATAATTGTAATTACTGATTTAAATTTGTTACGGAGCACAGGGCTTTCAAGCTATCTGCATGAAACAGCAGTAAGCCAATGCATTTCTAAACTGGTTTATTTGTTAATGGAAATAATAATCCACCAGAAATACTTCAACCTGTACTATATCACATTGATTAGAGAGCACCACATAAACATTTTACCAGCTCGTCTAATCAAATCATAATAACTACCAAGCACTCAGTCTAATTACTTCTGATTAATAATACAGTCTCAAAATAGCTACGAACAATCAACCATGCAAGAAGAAATTAAAATGAAGGAAATTGAGTTTAAGCAAAATACATTATACATCTAAATCAAATGACCATAAAAACTATCATGTTCGCCCAAAAATAAAAAAAAGAATCGTATTAAAGAATAAGTTCAGAATCTTAATGTTACCTTCAAATTTTTATAAACAAATCCCTTTGTATTTTGAAGATGGTCAAGAAGCCGACCAGGAGTAGCCACTAACAAATTTACTCCCTTCACAATCCGCTCTGCTTCTCCTCGTCTGGCTGAACCACCAATAACCAATCCAAGGGTCTGAGAGTGGTATTTAAGAAGATCTTTTGCCACCTCATGAGTCTGAAACATTAGAAGGTTGCATTGCTTAGTAATGAATAAAATGGTTGAAACATTAGAGGTATAATAAATAGTCAAAACTAAAACTAATCGAAATTTATTTTATCGACTTCAAAAGATAGAAAACTACAATAAATCCCTTTTTAAATATTTTTATTCCCATATAACGAGATTAGGTTACAGATATTATCATGCTATTAAGAAAAGCAGAACCATCAAAACCATAAGAAATTACCAAAGCTTATACCATAAAACCAGCCATCAATAATACATAATCTTTTCACTATAAACATCGTCCGAATAAGTGATTTATCAACTTATTGTCCATAACTCCATACTCGATATCTACTAAAAACAAATCCTTTTTTTAAAACATCTTCATTCCCACGTAGTAAGATAAGGTCGCAGATACTATCATCCTATTAAGAAAAGCAGAATCTGAAAACCATTAGAAACTGCAAATATTTATACCAAAAAAAAAAGCCATTAGAAATCCATAACCTTTTCGCTCTAAACATCTGTCAAATAAGTAATTCATCAACCTAATGTCCATAAATCCATACTGCATATCTACTAAAAAAAAGGTTAGCTGCATTCTTTTCCCTCAGAACTTATTTTCATCTTTGTCTTTTCTTTTTTTAATGATAAATTAATTCATTTTGCAATTAGTATCTTAACTTTGTTAATACATTGAAAAAATGATGCAAATGCATCAAGATGCTCCACATCAAACTATAGACTGTTTCTAATTAAGGTTTAACTCAAATAGAAATACCATATGTTAATAGAAAAAAACATCTTTAGGTTTTCAAAGAATGAACCCCTCACTCAAGACACTTGGTATTTGCAATAGGCAACATAATAGTGAAGCAAGGTTTTAACTTGCTTTTCATGGAGAGATTTCACCATTGCACCGATGAAAAGTCCATTCAAATTAGAAAAAAATGTCTTTTAACCCACAGAAAAATGTTGATAGCAACAACAATGAACAAGACAACAAGAGTTTCAATTCTTTACCTGAATGGCAAGCTCCCTTGTGGGACAAATAACAATAACACCTGTTCCATTACGAGGAGTGAACCGAACATTATATAACAACTCAACAGCAGGTACCAAGAAAGCAAGGGTTTTCCCAGAACCCGTCCTTGCAGCCCCAAGAACATCTTTGCCAATCATAAGTGGTGGAATTGCACTGGCTTGAATCTGCATTTTTAGTTTGACAGATCAATTTAAAAAAACAAACTATAAGTCTTACATAAATTAACCACATGAAAAATACCCAAAGTACTATATAATTCTAACACTACCTTAGTATAGAGCCCGAAAACCATCAAATTTACAATAAAAAGTATATACATTACATGTATAAAAAATTCAGAAAATTTCTACAATATTCCTTCTCTCTAAGTTACTCGGACTCAGGTGTGAGTTCCGAATCGTATCTGACAAGGTTATGTTAAATTTTTTTTTTTTTTTGGTTTTTTCATGCACTTGTTGGGTCATATCCAATATCCATATCCGCATATATGTCAAAACATATGAAATTTTAAAAAAATGAAAAAGTGCTTGTACTGCAATCCTATGTCGCTGAACTCTAAATTGAACAAAACCAACTACAACGCACATAAGTGTAAAATTGAATAATCAAATCAAAACGAAAATTACACAAATAATTAAACTAAAACAAAAAAAAAAAAAAAAAAGAGGGGGGCAAGAAAAAAGATACCTGAGTCATATACTGAAAACCCATTTCTTTAATAGCCCTAAAAGTTGGCTCAGACAATCCTAAGGACTCAAATGATTCAGTGCTCATTATCCCACTTCCCCCACTCTTCGTATTCTCCTTTATCTCTTCTTCCTCTTTTTCTTCTTCATTATTTTCCCCTTCCTCTTGTTTCTCATCATCTTCACCTTTCACCTTCTTATTTTTCTTCTTCTTTTTCTTTTTCTGGTCAATTTCAACTTCTCTCGCTTCCGCTTCATCTTCCTCGTGTTTCTCTTCTTCAAATTCTTCTTCTCCTTCTTCTTCTCTATCCGTGTTGTTATCAGGGTTTTGGGGCTCTGATTTCTTAACTCTGTTTCGCTTTCGCTTCCTTTTCTTCTTGCTATCTTCTAAAGAGGGAGATTTAGGGTTTTTCTCTTCCGGTACCGCCATTGTTAACCAAACCCAAGCTAAGACCAGCCGAAAATTTTCGTGTTCTAAGCTTCTTCTAGGGTTTGTTTGGTTTGCTGCGATTTTAATCCTTAAACCCTAAACTATTGAGTTTATAGTGAGTTAGTTGTTGACTGACTCGACCGAGTTGATGCATTTCAAAAGTATGAATTGGGCATATAAAAGGCCTTCCCAAATGCATTGTATTGTTTTGGGCTTATAATAGGCCTGGGCTAGCTGACGGCACTTCTCAATTGTTATTAGGTTTCTAAGAGGAGCATTTGGTCCATCGATTTTAAAATCAATTAAATATAGAGAATCAATCAAACCAACAAAATTCTATACAAATAACCGAAATTAATCAATACGGTTAGATCTGTTAATTTGATTATGGATTGGGTAGAATAATTGGGTCAGATATTATTAATATAAATAAATATATATAATTATTTTATTTAGGTTTCAATTTTTTTGATCGATTTATTTTGTAAAATAAAATCGTAAATCGATTAAATAAACCTATCTAAATGCACTTGTAAAAACGGGCCTTTACTCGAATTATAAAATTAAATTGAATAAGACCGAATTAGGTCGGTTTTGTTTGTTTTAGTAGAACTTCAATGAAAAAGAAAATAAGTTAAGAAAATAAAAGAAAAAAAAATAATTGTGTTTGGTGTACTTTCTCCAAAGGAAAAAAAATTAACTGGTGGTGAAATTATTAAATTTTATAAACAAAATTAATAAAATGATATATATAATTAGTATGTTAAAAGTTAAAATCAATGATTAATTAAATATAATAAAATATGTGCTAATAATTTAATTTGATTATAAAATTAAAGAATTTTCAATTAACCCATCATATTAATATATAGAAACATGTGATTTGATTGGATTCTCCTCCACTTGAAAAGAGACAATGCATCAATTCTCATAATCGGGTTTTCTCTATTTGACCTCCCTTCCAAGACAATTCACGTTTCTATATGTATAAAACCTTCACCAGTCATGACCAACATGAATGATTATTCCTCACTTGGGCTATGATCTTATTAAATTAGTTATGTCCTAATCAAATAAATATATATAAGTTTTCATTTTTTTTTCTCATTGGTGGATTTATCCAAAATGGCAAATAAATTTTCTTCTTAGTGCATGTTTGGACCAGTTTTTTTTTACTTAAAAGTAAAAGCCGAGTCAAATAGATTTTTTTAAAAATTCTTAAAAGAAAAGTCGATTTGTTTTTACGGAACAAAATTGGAGGAAAAATAAGAAAAAATTTTTAACACATTAACTTTTTACGTATGTTTATTTTTTTTCAAAAATATCCTTATTTGTTAAATATAAACTCAGTATATATATAAATAGTTTGTAAAAAGTAAAATTACTAACCAACTTTAGCTTAATTTTTAAAATTCTTATTTTTCTTAAGAATTTCATAATAATTTTTAAGCAAAAGAAAATTAAACCAAACAGGTACTTAATAATAAAAGAGAAGTCCTACTACTTATAGGCATTTTTTAATCATCCAAATTTTTTTATAGCCAATCAATGACTTTTAAGGAATTCAAAAATTTATAATAATTACATTCAAAAAAATTATAAGGAATTCAAAATGATTTAAAATAGTAAATAAATTATGAATATAACATGATGACATTTAGGTTCGTCATAGTCATTAGATAATGATTATTGCTATGCTAACTATCAACACTTTAAAAAAGAAAATGAGATTTTGAATTGACCTTGTATATATTTTATAATTAAATCAAATATTAATGTGAATTGTGAGCTCATGTAACCAAATTTTTAAAGATGTTATTCAGTAAGTTTGACATTATAAAATAAGAAATTTTTAAAAATAAGATAAGAAGACGAGTAAAAAGAAGTTTTCATTATCTGAGTTTTAGTAGTATTTGAGACAAATATCATTTTTAATTTTACAGTATTAAGGACTAATATTGTCTTCAAAATTTTTTAGAGACGTGGTTTTAGAAAACGACTATTAAAGATAACTATTTTATCTTTAAAACTTTTAAAGAGGATTTTTTATTTTCCAAAGATAATTATTGATCGTCTCCAATTTCTTTAAAAATTGTAGTATGGGTTCGAATCTTAATATTTGTAACTTTTTTTTATCTTCGAACTCTCGAGTTGCAACCTTCTTTATAAAAAATATATATATAAATTAAAAGTGAAAATCCATTGTTTTAAGTCCAATAGATATTTCATTTTAAAATTAATTAATATTCCATCATTTTAATAACATTCTAATATTTTAAAAATATATTTAATCTTAGTTATAAGATTAAAGATTTATATTACCTGTTCCGTTTTATTCCAAATATATATATATTCCGACATGGCATGTAATTATTATATAAATCCAAAAGTGAGATCTTTCGATTCATAGGTAAATCAATTTATTTGTAAATGTGATATTATAATTAAATTGCTGATATTATAATTAAATTAATAGATTATTGTCACATTCAAAGGGATAAAAAATTATAGAACCAAGGATATTATATATATATATATATATATATATAAATAGACATGTAAAAAAAAAGTACCATTTGTATAGTTTTTTATAAAATTATAAATACAAGAAAACTTATAATTACAATCAAATATTATA
>JBBYHL010000009.1:4858952-4870117 GCA_038381835.1 Adansonia madagascariensis | reverse complement strand
TATCTGTCTCTTCAAAGCATTAGCATAGTCAAAACAGTCTCTTAAACTCATAATGATATCTCCTAGTAATTTGTTCTGAAGCTATAATCCTAGCTCTCCTACATACACCCACAGGGATATCAACTTTCAACTCATTTTTGATAAGTTTTGCTATCTCAACCACCTTTAAATCAAGTACTATCCTAAGCTTAAGAATAAAATGTTCTACCAAGAACTTATAATTTACCCTTGAGTTCTTGAAAGAAATTTTGCAGTTATGCTTACTCTTAAAGGTTTTTTATCTTAAACAAACCATCTTGATTATCTATTTCAGTAAAAAAAAAAAAGGATAAACTTTACCTTTGTAAACAGCTCTTATTCCCTTCTTCTTATTCTAACTAGCTTAAAATCAAATATTTTAGTAACTACATACATGTTCAATGCATTTTAAAAATCAAACCAAGCTTAAATCTAGGCATTGGATCAGAAAAATCAAAAGAACCCTTTTTACTTTTTTTACATACAACCTCCCTATCCTTATCAGTCTCATGGTTGCTTAAATATAAAGATTCTATATACTCAGTTTCACTCCTATCTTCAGTATTCTTCCTCAGCCCTATCCCACTTACTTTTCTTTTCTTGATCTCTTGAACTAAATCTTCAAACTCTAATTGTGGTGGGATTTCAATATAGTTCACATTTTTCTCTTTTTTTTTTTTCTTTTTAAAAATTTTAAATAGTTTACTGATCTCTCAAATCTCTTCATCTTCATTATCCAATACCCATTCAAAATCCTTTAAAGGCTTATTATCACTATCTTCAAGGCTACCCTCAAAACCATCAACTTTTTCTCCCTCACCTATAATTAAATTTACAAACTCACTATTAGCAGTGGACCCACCAAAGTTAATACCATTTAACCTTTCATCACTACCACATATGTTTTAAGTTATTTTTTGCATTTTTGTCCTTATCAAAACTAGTTTTCAAATTACAGCCTCTATCATTTCTATTTTCTCCCCCTCATTATTTTCCCGACAAAACAATCTAATAGGATCCTCAACCACTTGGAACATTAATCATATGTTCCACATAAACATGTATCGCATTTTTCCTCATATGTCCTATCATCCTCATAGAAAGGCATTATCATAACATAGCACTAACCTATCATCAAATTTGAAACCTGGTGTCAAATAATAAAAACCTCTAGTAGACCCATACCTTACTTCTTCAACCATATCATACAAGACACCAAATGATACCATCTCAGGGTCAACTTCCCACACATTAACATTCCTACCAACATAACATACTTTTGGAGTTTCTACAAATGTGTTAAGGAAGGTTTATAAAAGTCATTCCTTTCAGTTTGCATAATAACCATAGTAAACTAATAAAAATATATTGAACTTAAAAGATTACGAAAGTACAAAGGACATAAAAAAGCTTGGTATAGACTTCAAATGGGACAAAAAAGCCACATGTGAATCGTAGAAAAAAACCCTAGACAACATTTCAAAAAGCAACATATTCAAATAAATAAAAAATATATTTAAAATACAAACAAATTAAAGCCAGAATAGTCAAATTTTAAATTAAGCCACAATAATCTTGCAAACCAAAACAACATTTCATAAAAATTAAGAATCTCTAATAGGCACATAAACTCACAATGATCCCATGAATTTCAAATTGCAAAAACAAGTTCAATCATTCATGATTCCACCTAATTTGGTCAACTCAGGGATTACAAAACACTCTAAATCCACTACCTATGATAAGATTAAACCCAGTTTGTTGTTAAGACACCAAAAACCTAGTCAATTAAGTGTAACATTTCGGATTGATTTTGGGTATTATAGGATTTAGGGTTTTCAATGTTCTTTCAATTAGGGAATTTAGAAAATTTACGAATTTTTTAATTTTTTTTCCTTAGGTAACTTTTTTTTAAATAGGTTAAAATTATTTTTTTTTAATTTTATTTTGTCATTGTAGAAAGAAAGGGGAAATATGTTAAGATGACATGGATTTAATAATTACGTGTTAATTGCAAATTGGCCTAAAGCTAGACAATTTAAAATTTTTTGAGAGTGTAGTAAGAGATACCACTTTAATAAACGGAATGAAACTACAAGTAATTAAATAGATGATTTTAAAGTACAGGGGTGACATTACAAAATCGGCCAAACTTCAGGGGCCAAACATTACATTATCCCAAATATTTACGTTCAATGCACCCCAATTTTCTTCTCCCAATCATTACTATCCACTTTCATATCATTATTTATCACCTTCAATCATGTCATTTTTAGTCTTCCCTTAAATTTTTTATCCTATACTATGTTAAATTGTTTTAGTAAACGCGTCCGTTGATCTTATATATGATCAAACCACTGTAAATGAGTTACTCTCATCTTATCCTCTACCAGAAATATCACAACTTTGAATACAAATGTCCACATTTCTAATATCTTTTCTAGGCTTATCACACATTCATCTTAATATTCACATCTCGACTCAGCTTTTTGTATATAGTGCTATGTTCTATACCACTCAGCAATGCATGTTTGATAGACTTTCAATTAAGTTACACTTCAAATTCAAAGCTATATTGTAGTTACACAACTCTAGTCGTACGTTTGGTTCTGACCAAACAATTTTGGTAGATTTAGGTTTAATTATTAGCTTTAAGAAAAGTATAAGCTTACACAAGCCAAGTTGTTAAATTGGATTACGATTTAAATTTTTTTTATTTAAATTTAGCTTAAATTAACTTTGAATTCGTACCATTATATAAAACTTTTTTTAAAAAAATTATATTTATATAAATATTTATATATTTTTATAATTAAATTTTAATAAAAAATTGGCTGTTGAGGCCAGGCCCTCGGCACAGGTCCAGTGATGATGTTATTCTCCACTTAAAAAGAGATGAAGACGTGCATGAATTTTCTCATAATTGGTTGCTTTATTGGCCTTCCTTCCTAACAAAACAAGACATGATTTCACATTTCTATCTGCTACTCAAAACCCTATAATCATGACAATGTGGATAAAGTAATTATTTTCATACTTAATTAACCTATTGATTGCTATATATGCATAAATATAATAAATAATTAATAATTAATAATAATAATAATAATAATAATAAGATCTTTTAAGCAAAAAAAATCTTTGCTAATTATAATGCAAGAAAAATTAAGCGGGCATTAAAATCCGATGGTTATTTATAGCAATGAAATGAAATTCAAATATATAGGATATAAATGTAAATATTTTGGTTCATCAAAATTTTTTAATTTAATATCATTAATTAGAAAACAAAAGAGATTTTGAATAAAATATTTTTAATTTGTATTCAATGTACTATTAATATATAAATTTATATTCTGTCAATAATTTATATGATTCACTTCATTAATAAATATAATAATTAAAAAAATTAAAAATAAATATAAATAATTTTATATTTTAATAAATAATATTTAATAATTTATGGATAATATATAAATTTTAGATAATAATATTGCATTGAATGTAAATTCGAGTTTTTTATTTATAAATAAAATTTTCAAAGTGAACGTGGACCCTATGCATTTCTGAATTACCTGACCGTTTGGCCCTGACAATGCTTTTGACCGTTATAACCCCCATTTGAAACTTTTAATCGGAAGGGATAAAACTACCACCCCCTCCACTTTTTGCTTCTTCCACTCTACTTTTGCCAAGAAATCAAAATCTGGAGTAGAGTGCCAATAGCTTTTCACTTCAAATGACCTGATCTTCTCGGCTTTACTGCCAACCGTTGATATCACCATCAAAACCAACGGTTTAGATTCCCCAATCTTTAGTCTTTTCCCTCTCTTTCAAGTGCACTTTTTTGTTATAGTTTAGCTTTATCTCTCTCTTCTGCAGCCCAGAGTCATTTTCCCAAGTTTTGATTTTTCAAGGAAAAATAGGTTCCTTCACTCTTTCTTGCATTTTCAGCAGTTTTTGTCAGTTGGGTGTTGAGAAAAAAATTTCAATCTTGGGGCATTTTTGGATAGTGAGAAAATCATAGAATGCCAGTTTCAACAAGGTCTCAGATCAGCAGCCAAGAAGAACAGCAAAGAATCAGAAGCAGAAGATCAAACGAAGAAGAAAAAGAAGAAATCCAGGCGATTAACGTTAGTAACAATGTTCCACTGAGGAATCCACATCATGGTTTGAAGGAAAAACTGAGAGCTTTAACTCTTTTATATGAGCAACAAAAGAAAGCTTCTGCGACTGTTAGAAGCAACCCATCTCCAAAACCTGATCTTCAAGAGAAGCGTTTTTCAACTCACCCAAGTGTTGATCTTCTCACTTCTTGCAAAAGGCAAGAGAGGAAGGAAGAGAAAGAGCACAAAGATTCAAAGTTTAACAATGTTATGAGGGAAAACACAATGCCGACAACATTGCCTATAATGATTAATTCTACGGTGACTAGAACTTTCGTGGTGCCACAATCTCAGCCAGTGTTGGATGATGCAAAGGAGAATCTTTTGATTGGTCCTCCTGATAAGATTCTTGGGTTTTCATCCTGTGCAAGAAAGGCCACAACAAGGATGGCGCAAACCACAGTGGCAAGGAAGCTATCAATGGGGGGGACAAAGAATGTGCAAGAACTGGAGAAAATGGAGAGCAGTGCGTCCTGCACTGAGAAAAATGGGACAATTGGTGGAAATGATAGTAGGATTCTTGTGTTTGTAAGGCTTAGGCCTCTCTCGAAGAAGGAGAAGGAAGTTGGGTCAAGGTGTTGTGTCAAGATTGTGAACAAGAGAGATGTTTACTTGACTGAGTTTGCTGATGAGAAAGACTATCTTAGACTAAAGAGGCTTAGAGGCAGGCATTTCACTTTTGATGCTTCATTCCCGGATTCCAGTAGCCAATATGAAGTTTATACCACCACGTAAGCTTTGTCCCAAAACTTTTATGTATTGGTCCATTTTGATATGAATTGCACATTCAGACACTTCGATGAATATTTGAACATAAGTACGAGATATGATAACTCACATCGCTTGTTTTGAGGTTTCACTTGGATCTGTGTCTTTATTGTGTTTGGCGTAGGGAAAATGATGTCCTCGTTGTGTCTCTGGTTATTTTGATGGAGAAAAAAAACTACTGCTAATGATACTTCAAGATCAATTTATATGACATTGAAACTGAACGAGTCATAGGCCTAGCTCATCTGGTGTTTTTTTTTTTCCTTCAATGAATTAAACTTTCTAGGAACCAACCAATTTGAACTTTTCAGGACTGCAGAGCTTGTGGAAGCAGTTTTGCAGGGAAGGAATGGCTCAGTGTTTTGCTATGGTGCCACTGGAGCTGGAAAAACTTACACAATGCTAGGCACTGTGGATAATCCAGGTGTTATGGTTTTGGCAATAAAGGATCTTTTTACAAAGATTAGGCAAAGGAGCTGTGATGGAAATCATGTAGTCCATCTTTCCTATCTTGAGGTCTACAATGAAACCGTCAGGGATTTACTCTCTCCTGGGAGACCTCTTGTACTGAGAGAAGATAAGCAGGTTCTTGCTCTCCACAGCCTTGAAAAATCTTGTTTTTGCTGTATATTTGGAATTTATGTTACCTGGAGCTGGATACATATTCGGACTAAGTATGGGATATGATCCTCCATATATAGCTGACAACTTAGAAAATACTAAACGTACTCATGTAGCCGTATATCTATATCCGATACTCACCTTCAAGTCCAGGTAAAATAGCCTGTAACTTGTACACCGCGATCATACGGATCTTTTTGGAAACTTAGTATGTTGTCTAAATAAATTTTCTCCTAAAATCAATGGATTAGTATAGCTGCATCATGTCATCCAATTCCATATTTTGATGTTATCACCTAACTGATTAGAGCAGATAAATTATCTGATTTTTGGTACAATTGTTGTTAAATACAAGGAAATATTGTTACTTTTGAAACTATTTAATTAAAAACTAACAATTATGATACTCTTCTATATATTATTTAAGTTGTAACTTTAATGCCTTTGATTTTATCTAAGAAAAGTGCTTGCTCAAATGTAATGCAGGGGATCGCAGCAGCAGGTCTTACACAATACAGGGCTTATTCCACGGACGAAGTAATTTTCCTAAAGAAGCTAATTTCATTATCATACCTTAGAAGATTTTAGACAATTGATTGAATGAAAAGGGTGTAATTGTCCAAGTGTTTGTGGCAGGTGATGGCATTGCTTCAAAGAGGAAACCAAAACCGAACCACTGAACCAACTCGTGCCAATGAAACATCCTCACGATCCCATGCTATCCTTCAGGTATCAGTAATGATCCATGACTGACTGTCTACATTTTTTGTTCTTCTAATGTTATGATAATTTTTATTTATTTTGAGTTGCTTTTCATCCAGGTTGTAGTTGAATATAGAGTCAAAGATGCTTCAATGAATGTGATTAATAGAGTTGGAAAGCTCTCACTCATAGATCTTGCTGGCTCTGAAAGAGCCCTAGCAACTGATCAAAGGACACTTAGATCACTTGAAGGTGCAAACATTAATCGGTCACTTCTTGCACTCAGCAGCTGCATCAATGCCCTTGTTGAGCATAAGAAACACGTACCATACAGAAACTCGAAACTCACTCAACTCTTGAAGGACTCATTAGGTGGAGCTTGTAACACTGTAATGATCGCTAATATCAGTCCCAGCAATCTTTCGTTTGGTGAAACACAAAATACCCTACATTGGGCTGACCGAGCCAAGGAAATCCGAACCAAGGTTCGTAGTTGCTGCTCCATTTTTTACATATCATTGTTGACAGTTTCTTGATCTTTTCATCTATTAGGAGAAACTACTAGAGTTGTCAACAAACTCTAATAGCACATATTTAACCACATTAGGAATAGATTTTTGATAGCATTTAAAGTGACCCAACCTATATGAATATACCAACTGATCCGGATCCACATGACCTGACCCATATTATTCCAAAAATATTCCTTGTACTTGCAGGCATGTGAGGCAAATGAAGAGGTACTCGAAGTAGCTGAAACTGGAACTGATCAGGCCAAGCTTCTGCTTGAACTGCAGAAAGAAAATCGTGAATTGCGAGTACAACTGGTACGCCAACAGCAGAAGTTGCTAACCCTTCAAGCACAATCCTTGGCTGCAAACGCTTCTCCAACCCCTTCTTCAGTTACATCTCTCGTGACTCCTCCATCCACTGCCCCTCTACCAACTGAGAAAACAAGACTTAAATCTGCCATCTTAACACCAGAATCCAGAAAGAGGGTAGCAGAAGAAGCAGTTAAAGAGCTTAGACTGTCTGTGAAGGCATTGAAACTGGAAATGGCGAGAATGAAGAAAGATCATGCTTCACAGTTAAAGCAGAAAGATGATATCATTCGTGAGCTTTCAAAAAGGAATGAAAAACCATCAGAAGTAGGTTTGAAGAGGGTTGTCACACGTGGTAGCTTGCGGCCAAAGGAACTAAACCCTGGTGAATTGAAAAGCCCAAGTCATCGTTTTCGATCACCAGTCCTGACATCCAAAAAAAGAAGTTTCTGGGATATAACAACAGCTAACAGCCCATCAATCACTACACTGAATGGAAGAAAAACTAGAAGTCACACCATTTCAGAACCTGTTGGAGCTCCCTCCATGCTACTTCAGGTAACACTGATTTTTTTTCATCCTTCCCCTTTCTTTTATTTTCAGTAGGATCATTTTGCTACTAAGGCCGTGGATGGATATATGCGTACTGTTTAAATATTCAAATTCAAATCCGTTTAATTTATGCAATTACATCATGCAGCCAGGATTTGCTCGTCAAAAGATCCGATTGCTCTGAAGTAATGATGAAGAAAAAAAAAAGGAGCTGGTGGTTTGGCAGTGTGCCTTCTTCCCATGGCATTTCTCTAACCGAACTCTCTGGTGGTTCAACAATGGAAGCAGCAATTATTGCTTGCTACAAAGTGGCTTGCTTTTTTTTTTTTTTTTTTTTTTTCCCTGATAGGTCATGATCAATCAAGTAAACTAGAAAGAGGTATTCTTTTATTTGTTTTTCTTTTTCTTACTTGATTTTCTTCTCATTAAGGTCACCAGCAATTACTCCACTAGTTTTTTTTTATTTTCAATTTGAAGCTCTTGGAGCATCTGGAGACCAAACAGTCAATTCATGAATGTATAATTTATGTTGCTTTTTTATTCAGAATTTAATAAGACGAATGCTTTTTTTTTTCCTTTGAAACTGTTCATTTGGGTGATCAATTTTTCCAAAATTTAAGCGAACAAGAAATTACCTAATTATTATATTTAAGATTCAATACATCCCTTCATGTACAAGACAGATGAATGATTAATGAAGTTATATGTAGATCCAAATGTAAAAGAAAGGTTCAGGCTGAAAGAGGATTAGAGCAGCAACATGTACAAGCCGGATAAATGATTAATGACCTTGTTTGTAGATCTAAGTGTAAAAGAAAAGTGCAAGCTAAAAAAATGATTAAAGGAGCAACGTATAGTCCGATGAATAATAATACACTGAGTAAAGAATATTAAAAAGAAAAGCAGTTGTCGGAATTCAAACACGAGAAGCTCAATACCATGTTAAATCAAGAGACAATTATCCCAAAATTTTTAACTCCAACATTAAGAATCAAAATAAATTCGAGCCATAAGTTGATCTTCACTAGTGCTATTCCCCATAAATGTGGACTTTAAAAATCTGCATTTTTTCTTGCAGCAAATGACAGGAAAGTGTCTGATTTTCATTGCATAACAAAACTACTTGGTTAAAATGTTTGTCTTTGCTACTTGAAAGAATAATAATAGTCATATTGAAAGCCTCTTGTCAATTGAATTATCCTTGTTTAATTTGATAGACTCAAGTTACCTATCCAATATGATAGACTTAATTTATTTGTTAGATTCAATAGACTTGATCTAAATTAGATTAGATTTAAAACAAAAGATTTTCAATTCCAATCAATTAGACTTAAAATAAAACTTAAAATGTAAAATGAATATTTGGAACAAATATGATTTTAAACATCATTTTTTACCATTTATTTTAATTCGATTAGACTCCTAAACAATTTTAAATCGAACTATCCAACCAACTTTGGGTGGTATCCATTATCCAACTCCAATCTATGATTATGCAGCCTATAATTATGCAGCACAATTATGGAAAAAAAAAATACACACACACACTAGGCATTTAGAGGTAGCCGAACGATAAGTAATGAAAAGCCAGAGATCAAGTTGGCTTATTAGTAAAGTACATAGCTTGCAGTCCTGCAATGGGGCAACCCTAACGCATTCAATGGACTATGTAATAATGTTGTAAAGGCAAAGTGCACCCATCAATGGCACAATTATTTACATGGATTTGAAAAAATAAATATCAATTATAAATATATATTTAAATGTTTTAAATATTTAAAGCGACACCAAAAAAAAAGTGAAGAGAAGTAACACAGTGCAATGCAGCACAGCAAACAACTTTTGAATCTTTCGAAGGACACCGCACCTCGATTTTTGTGCATAGTGATCTTAACGGAATGTCTATCCTTGCTGTTACCCACATCCCATTCCGAACCATTGATTTGATGAATTGAAAAAAAAAATTGATTTTAAATTGATTTTTTTTTTTATCAATATATATATATATATATATATATATATTTTACAGAGGATGAGACTTCAATCTTTTCTTTTTTTTCCCTTATTCTATTCTCTTATAAGATGATATGAAAGTCATGAAATTAGAAAAAAAATTTGATAATTCATATATTTATATCATATTTATATATTTTATCATATCATAATCGTATTTAAGGTGCTTTACATTTATATTAAATTTGATACATTTATAGTTCATAGATAAATTTTAAAAATATATTTATATCATATCATATCATATTTTTTTATTTTATACGTATTATATTTATATAATTATGTCAAATATTGTTAAATTAAAAAAAGGTGAACATGACACAATGGAACAACATAACCCTATGCTAAACGATCAAAACAAATAATGTTAAAAGAGTTTTGCAATAGTTCGAATGTTGAAATAGATATGTGCTAGTTTTATTTATTTTTTTAATTTTAATCTTTTAATTCAGTTGAAATAATTTTTTTTTTTTAAAAAAAGAAAAATTAACCGTTAATGTAATGTATACTTTTTCTTATGATATTACTTTTACTTTCTTACTTTTTTAGTCCCACCGTAGATGATGAATGTGAACTCAACTTTGTGGGGGATGTGCCCTTGAGTTAAGATTTGATAATGTACGTGTCATGTGTTTGTATTTTCTTTTATTAGTGATGTAATAAATATAACATAAATTTAAGCATGTTAAATTATATTTATATACATAATATAAATATATATTAAATATATTATATTAATTAATTTTAAAAATATTGTATTATGTTATATTATATATTTTTTTATTTATTAAAATATTTTTATTTGTATTGTGATTTTGTTAGGTGTCTAAAAGTTTGTAAAAACCGGCAGGAAATCAAAAGTGAAAAAGCAGTCAACAAACAGGGAAAAAGGTCATATTCTTCTGTAAGAAATTGTGGAATTTTTTATTATTATTATTATTATTATTATTATTTTTATAAAATATGTTGCCTTTTTTATGGCTTCTACGATTAGGGGGCCTTAATAAATTTATAAGGATCAATCAGCACAAAATTGCGCACCAAAAACAAGGATTGGGAATTTGGGACAATCATCTTTCACCTTTAGACCAAGTGCTGGAATTCTCAAACAATTTATTTATTGTATTTATGGCTACAAATGTCCAAACGTATGAACTTATGCAATTGCCAAAGAAAAAGTAAAAAAGTAACAAATTGAACTTGTAATTGAGCAATCTTTTATATTGTCTGATATTCTATTTGCTAGAAAGAAAAGAAAATACTTTTAATTTAATAATTGAGTTAAAAACGAGGTTTTTTATTAGAATAATATAAAAAAAATTTTTATTTATCGAAATAAACTGTTTTTAGATTATTTATAGAAGTAGGCCAATTTTAAAAAAGCTATTAAAAAATCGTCATTTCAAATGATGATTTCTTAACATAAAAAAAATTATAAAATTTAGTTAAAGAATCACCAAATATAATTCTCAACAGAGAAATCACCATCATTACATAAATACTC
>JBBYHL010000009.1:4843106-4856903 GCA_038381835.1 Adansonia madagascariensis | reverse complement strand
TGTGTTAACTGTTTGGAAGCTAGGAAATTGCATCTATTTAGAAATGAATTTATCTAAGGAATTTCCTGATTATGAGTCTAACTGATTATTGAAACTATTTTTATTGATCAGACCGGCTATTATCATTGTCTTCAATTCATATTTTATACAGCTTATGTTCAGGTTTAATTTGGCTTTCTATCTTTGTTTTCACCTGTTTTATCAAATATGTGCTTTTTGGAGAGAAAATGATGTCTTATTGTTGCTGTTTCTCGTTGTCTTTTAGCTTTCCAAATGAATATCTAAATAAATACTAATATAAAATATCTAGAAATCCTAATTAATAGTTGCTATGTTTCTTGGACTTGGGTGCAAGTTTATATCCAACACGGAAATATTCAATTTTTTTCAAGATTTTCAAGTATTTCGAGGGTCTTTGGAGGATCATATCTCCATATCCATGTCTGCATATACGTTAAACACAGATAATTAAATGAAGATGAAGAATCGGAGCAGCATAAAATAGTTGTACTAATTCCAGAAAGGAGAATTACCTACCATTATCAACATAATGTAGTGGCATTTCCATATTATGCACTTGCTAACCAAAAGAGAAGATTAGATTTGTGTATGAAGAAAAAGCTACTGCTACTGTTGCCCGAAACTTCAACACATCAACTTATGTATGAACATGCATCGAATCGAATATGTCCAAGTTTCTACCTTTTTTTTTTTTTTTGAGGAATTAACTTCTTTGGAACCAACCAATGTTGAACTTTTCAGGACTGCAGATCTTGTGGAAGCAGTTTTGCAGGGAAGGAACGGCTCGGTGTTTTGCTATGGTGCCACAGGAGCTGGAAAAACTTATACAATGCTAGGCACCATGGAAAATCCAGGAGTGATGGTTTTGGCAATAAAAGATCTTTTCACAAGTATCAGGCAAAGGAGCTGTGATGGAAACCATGCAGTTCAACTCTCGTACCTCGAGGTCTACAATGAAACCGTCCGGGATCTACTCTCCCCTGGAAGACCTCTTGTCCTGAGAGAAGATAAGCAGGTTTTGCACTCTAACGGCCTTGATATTATATACTGCATCAATTCCCATGTATCTGTATTTCCAAGCAATTCTGTGAAAGTTACCTACTTATCTTAACATGTCTGATTGTCGGTTGTTCAATGAGATTATCCAAAAACTTTATAGTATTAGTGCACCGATATCGTACTATTATCGGTTTTTTGGAAACTTAGTATGTTGTCCTCTATCAAAGTGGCCTTATAAATAGATGAATAGCTGATGTTTCCGGTACAATGGTAGTTAAATACAAGGATATATTATTCCCTTTTGAAACCGTCTAAGCAGAAACTAACAATCTTATGAACCAACTTTAGAGTCTTCGATATATTGTTTAGATTCTTATTCTAAATGACTTGATTTTACCTCGGACAAGTATTTGCTCCAATGTAATGCAGGGAATTGTTGCAGCAGGTATTACACAATACAGGGCTTCTTCTGCGGATGAAGTAAGTTTTCTAATTTCATTATCATACCTTAAGAAGTTAGACAATTGAATGGAAGGTATATAACGGTTTTACTTGGTTGTGGCAGGTGATGGCATTGCTTCAAAGAGGAAACCAAAACCGAACCACTGAACCAACTCGGGCGAATGAAACTTCCTCACGATCCCATGCGATTCTTCAGGTACCATTAGTGATCTGTGACTAGCTACTTCCCATGTTCTTCCAATGTTACGATATTCTTCTATATATAAAAGTTGCTTTTTATGTAGGTTGTGATTGAATATAGAGTCAAAGATGCTTCGATGAATGTCGTTACAAGAGTTGGGAAGCTCTCACTCATAGATCTTGCTGGTTCCGAAAGAGCACTCGCGACTGACCAGCGAACGCTTAGATCACTGGAGGGTGCGAACATTAATCGGTCACTTCTTGCGTTGAGCAGCTGCATCAATGCCCTTGTCGAGGGTAAGAAACACATCCCATACCGAAACTCAAAACTCACTCAACTCTTGAAAGACTCATTAGGTGGAACTTGTAGCACTGTGATGATTGCTAATATCAGTCCAAGCAATCTCTCATTTGGTGAAACACAAAATACCCTACATTGGGCTGACCGAGCGAAGGAAATCCGAACCACGGTTAGTAATCTTTGCCAGATTCTTATCAAGAATTGACCTTATATGCTTGGCTCTGTTTTGATTGCAAACTTATGTTTATTCAGTCTCGTGCTATACTGCTTAAACCTTGTTTTTTCGCGTTGAATCATTCACTGTTTTTTAACACCCGAAAATCGGTTGTTTATAGATAGCTTCTTGGCATTATTCATATTCCTTGCACTTGCAGACATGTAAGGCGAATGAAGAGGTACTCGAAATACCTGAAACTGGAACCGATCAGGCCAAGCTTCTGCTTGAACTGCAGAAGGAGAACAGTGAATTGCGAGTACAGCTGACATGCCAACAGCAAAAGTTGCTAACCCTTCAAGCACAATCCTTAGCTGCATATGCTTCTCCAACCCCTTCTTCGGTTACATCTTTGGTGACTTGTCCGTCTACTGCACAACCAAATGAGAAAAGGAAACCTAGATCCACCTTCTTAACTGGAAACTGCTTCACACCTGAATCCAGAAAGAGGGGAGCGGAAGAAGAAGTTAAAGAGCTTAGACTGACTCTGAAGGCTTTGGAACTCGAACTGGCGAGAATGAAGAAAGACCATGCCACACAACTGAAGCAGAAAGACGATATTATTCTTCAGCTTTCGAAAAAGAATGAAAAACCATTGGAAGTAGTTGCGAAGAGGGTTGTCAGAAGGGCCAGCTCACGGCCGAAGGAACCAAACCCCGAGGAGTTGAAGAGCCCAAGTCATCGTTTTCAATCGCCGGTTCCAACAACCAAAAAAAGAAATTTCTGGGATATAACAACAGCTAACAGTCCATCAGTCACTACACTGAATGGAAGAAAAACTAGAAGCCATGTCATTTCAGAACCTGTTGCAGCTCCCTCCATGCTACCTCAGGTACAGTGCTTTTTTACCCTAACCCTTCTTTTATTTTGAGTAGGTTCATTTTACTATTAAGATCATACAACTATGTTACTCAGAAGTAAACGTAGGCTATAGATATATGTCCAGCACTAATATGTTTAATCTTTTCATAGCTTTTTTCATGTATTTGGAGGGTCCTTATAAGATTATATCGTCATACTCATGTCCAAAAATGTGTCGAATACGGACATCAAACATAAATACTTAATGAAAAATGAAAAGTCAAAGCAACATATATGCGGAAAAAATATATGTGACATATATATGTATATGATATTCATTTGGTCCTTCTAGTTTTTCTGCATATATGAGATTTCTTTTCTTTTCCTCTGCAACTGATATCTGATGCAAGCTTGCCTGTGCATGTTTCTTGTTTGTTTTAATGTCTCGACCGCATGTCGCCAACCTACATCATGCAGCCCGGATTTGCTCGCCAAAGACCTGATGTTCCGAAGAAATGACGAAGAGAAAGAAACGGAATTGGAAAACAAAAATGGAAGCAGAAGGGTGGTAGTTTGACGGTATCTTTTCCCGAGCTGGTTGTTCAACAAGGAAGCTGAAGTTATTACTTGCTAAACGGTGTATTTGATTTTTTTTTTTTTCCTTATACTAGTTCAGGATCAATCAAGTTCACTAGAAAGAGATATTCCTTATCGTCTTTTTTTTCTTTTTCTCGTTTGATTTCTTCTCATCAAGGTCACCAGCATTTACTCTCACTGGTGTTCTATTTTCAAGTTGAGGCTCTCAGAGCATCTGGAGATGGAAAAATTCATGAATATTTATGTTGCTTTTTAATTCTGAATAAGACTAATGTTTATTTATGTTGCCTCGACTCTTTAGTTTCTTAAAGTATTTATATCCGATATATATTTGGATATGGGTATGGGATATGATCTCCCAAAGACATTCTAAATACACGAAAAAATTTTAAAAACATATCCGTTTCAAGCACATATCGATGTCAACATTTCCAAGTCCAAGTAACATTGATTAGGGTTATAAATGTTGAGGTAGCTCAAGTTGAAATAAGAAATACGTGAATGTTTTCAATTACTTGGAGATTGAGGTGGAGATTCTTTGCATCAAAGGGTTCAACCACCACAAGAAGCAATTATTCAACCAAGTCTCGTCAACATCTATTGGGTTAAGTAGTAAAAAGTTTGATACCCCTTAAGTAAAGCCTCAGTTTTGAATTTTATCAAAGGAGAAAATAGGTGTTGGAAGAGGTTTTCTCCTGTTTGGCGTCTTGAATTCAAGTGGCACTCGATGTGGAGGTTACCTCTGATCGGGAATTCAAATGGACACTTAAGATTTGGGATTCTTGAATGTATAAGCTACGGGCCTATAACTCGCGGTTTTTAGTTTTATATCAGCATTGAAACCTTTCGTACTGAATGGGCTCTTCCTGTGAGTTTTGGGTCTGAATCCATTGCTCCCTAATATATTTGTCAATTCAGTAGGTTAAATTAGTTTCGGATTAAGTAATTCAGTTCGAATCATTTTAATGTTTAAAATTTTCAAATGATTTTTAAGTTTGCATCATTCTAATTTTAAATCATTCAAGTTTCAATCATTTGAGAGTTTGATCATTTTAGTTTTGTAGGTTAATCAAATTTAAATTATTTTGAGTTCAACTCAATCAAATTTAATATACGCTTTAATTAGATTCAAATCAATTAACTTTAATAATCAAGTTTCGTTATTTTAAGTTTAATTCATTTTAGATTAATTGTTAAATTTTTTTTAAATAATCGATTTTTAGATTAAATTAAGTTAAATTAAATTTAAATTCAACTGAATTATTTTAGTTTTTTGGATTTGAGTTAACAGGTCCATGAAGAGCATTTTTCGATTACCCTTCCTCTAATTAAGGATAATGTGACATTGCCATTTGTTAACTAAGTACGACTAATTGATTGATAAAAATAAGTACACATCAGGATTTGGACATAGATGGAATTGAACGAACACTGCTATTAGGTTAAAGGCATCGTTTAGATGACAGTTACAGCGAGGCGATGGGTGAAGCTGCCGCATTGGGTTAAAAGGTTCACGATTTAAACAGCCAAATGCAAGCTATAGACAACATCCATAGATAGAAAAGTACATATATCCACATAGGCCAATGCACTAACCAATGGCCTTTTTTTTTTTTTGTACATAATATACGAGATTAGAACTTTAGAAGGACGCTTGCCTATGGTAAAAAAGAAACTATTAAGTTCTAAAACTAGGTTAGCTCTCTAAACTTGGGTCAATATCTGATTGCTTGGGGGCAACAGCACCACCGTTCATTCTCGCACGTGCCTCGGCAAACATCCTCTGCTGCTCAGCTACGGCTTCTTCCTCAGTCATCTCTGCTCCGTTGCTCCATTTACCGCCTTTCAAAGAGTCATGCTGAAATGCATTTCAAGAATACCATCAGCGAATCTGTTGGGAAGTGATTCTGTGGCTGAATCGTATTTAAAACACAGTATTGAATTGTATTTTTTTTTTCGATAAATTGGTTAGGTTGCTGAAAAGAATTAATGAAAAACAACTCTAATAGAAACAAGTAGCACAAGGTTGCCAACTTCTCGGCAAATAACCAGGAAAGAAAAAACTATATGCCTACACTAACATGACTTCTTGTGGGAAAAAAGGTCAGAGGTAACTGAAAGAAAGAGAAGAGGGGCATCGAAAAAATAAGCTGGGAAATCTCGTTTTTAAGAAATTGTGATTCGGTTTCTGAAGATTGAGGTTGCCGAATGCTATATGCAAATGAAGAGCAAGAAAACAGACTATTACCATTGTCTCAATTTTGTGTTGCTCATATGCAGCATAGACCTCTTCAATGTATTCTCCAAACCCGAGAACCTGAGAAATCCCACGCATACAAAGTTTTACTTAAAAGAATATTACATGTAAACTTTTCTGCATTCTTGGAACTTAAAAAAATGGTATGATAAGAACAATGTTAACCGATGTCAAATTATGGATCACTGCTATTAGCAACAGAAATCTCCAGCATGAACCAATTCAATGATCAGAGGATACTCACAAAAACTTCAGCTAAAGCTACCTCTATTACTTTAAATAGTGTTGACGAAAAAAAAAGTAGAAGAACCCTATCTTTAAAATGGAGGGAGGCCTAGTAAAGGCATAGAAAGTGACACCAAAAATATCCTTCTCAGACACTTCATAGCTAGATTTGCTTGAGTTCTTATTTTAGAAGCAGTTTTAAATCTATCCGTATTTACTTAAGATTGGAAGCAGGCTATGTTACTTGGACTCATTTGTAAGTGTCAGATGTGGTTATGTCTTCAACATGGGTATGTTCAATCTTATCTATGTTCTGCTATGTATATGGAAGGTCATATCCTCATAATAATGTCCAGATATGCGTTGAACATGAGTGTCGGACATGAGTACTTCAAGGAAAAATGGCAATCAGGCATAATGACAATGATGAATCATAAGAGCATACGCAAAGGTACTATTCAAGGCATTGAGTTTTTCAATCCTAATAAGTAATAAAGCAAAAGTGAAATATACAAATAAAATACACACATAAAAGAACCAAATTAAAGCATGAAAATGGGTTGCTGAGAGAGAAACCTCTAAGGCTTTGAGTACATGCTCAGGCGCTATTGTTCTTTTCTCCTCTCTGTTACAAACTTCATTGGACTCTGATGAAATAAGATTAATAAACTCTGCAAGAGGATTAAAGTTTTCGTCAATTTCTTGTAACAAGAAGTTAATAATGCCAAGTACATTCTAGTTAGACACAGTAAATCCCATGAAGTATAAAGTTTATAAGGGAATATGGTCGATTCACTTGCCAAACAACATGCCAACAAGAAAAACTTTCTCCCCAAATCTTCAATTACACTATAAATACAGGGAGTATAATCATGCGGGAGTATGAGAATAGTTACCTAATATATGAATCTCAACTAAGGTTTGAAAACCACTTCAAAATCTAAAACAATAGATATCGTATTCTTCTTTCACACAATTTTGAAAAGTAAATGTGTCGAAATGAAAGAAAAAAAACCATCCCTCTTTTTTCATTCTAACATTTTAATTACTGGGCCGCAAGGCCCATCCAAAAGAGTTGTAAAACCAAACTGCAAGGTGAACAGAGATGTTTGTTCTAGAAAACAAATAACATAAAGCAAATTTCAAGGCAAGGAGAAGAATGTTCCCTTTTTCCATCACATGCCAGACAATGTGAACTTTGGCTGAAAAAAGAAATTTAGCATTAAAATGAATCTTCTTTTGTTCTTTGGTCTTTATAGGACCAAAAGTGACCTAATTGGCTAATGGAGATGATGGAAATTGACCAAATCAAATTTATACCCTATAGTTAAAATTTTGGTTCAAAAGCTGATGTGTTTGGAAAAAAAAATAAATTAACGCTAACATGCAAAAACAAAGCACCGCAATATCAAGAGATATCACTGCAAATAAATAATAGATAAGTGATCACTTAGACAAAAGTAAAACAACTCAACTTTATTAAAACCTTAAAAGGAAATTTGACATGTTAACAATCAAAATAATATATGAAGGCCATAAAGACCTAGTACAAGTGTGTGACATTAACCAATACTGATTAAAAAGAGAAGAAAGATTAAACTTATTATCTCACCTACACAACACTCAATTAAAAGATCTTGAGCATCTCTTGCAACACGTACATCTGGTGGTAACATCTCCTTTATAATTTTGGTCATAGTTGCTGCATAAGGGAAAAGAAATATAATATTATATATACATAATATGCATCACAAGGCAATGATAAAAATCTAAACTAAACCACAGTGCTTAGGTGCAAGGCCATGGACAGACAATTATATTTGATTATTATAATTTGCATGTGCATGAGGAAAGGTTTTCACTATTTTAACATACAAGTTTGACATCCTTCTCTTTATATAACAGTAAAAAGCAAAAAGAAAAACAGAATCTTAAATCCTTGCACCAAAAGTAAACCACGTAAGTGTCTAAAATATTACAGCCTGATTATTAGCTCATAAACCCCGTTTCACCACACATGACAAGTTTACAGGGGAAGCAAAGAATCAATTAGACTATCTCAATGCTTGCACCCTTTCCCAGTTGCAGCATTTAAATCAATTCCTTTCTTAAAAAAATGTTCTCATCCATCCTCAAAACCATCAGAGTCCTCAACCAGCACAATGCAATCCCTCACATAGAAGCTCTAGACAACAAACTCTTTTGGAGTTTGAAACCAATAATTTTTTTTAAAAGAAGAAATAGGAAAGCCAGTGGACAGACAACGGATACATGAACATGACACATATACACAAATTGCCAAGTCTATTGACAGAAAAAGCATTCAGATAGACAACTCCTGGAAAGCTCAAAAATCTCACAATAGAGAGTTAAAAAGGCAAAACTAGGTTAGAACACAAATTTGTCCTTCACATAATGAAAGACACACGCTTTCTTATATTCCTCTCAATCATACTCGCCTAAAGTCATCGAATTGAAGGTTCTGCAACTTTCACTTGTTGGTAACATACTTTGGAGAAAACCAAATTAACTTTTAAGGGCAACTCATTCACTTATTTACTAATTTAAAGCATATATTGGCATTAATAACCCAAAATCAAGCAGCAAAACTGTTATGACATATCATTCACAGCTCATTTTCATAGCAGCTAAAAGAAACCCTAGCAAATTCAAGCACTAAAATTCCTAAATTTAGAACACAAGGAAATCCAACCGGACGGAAACGAGAAAATTTGAAGACACCATAAGAATTAACCAAAGAGTTGAAAATTAAAAAAAAAAAAAAAACCCGGAAATTAGGACGAAAAACAGAGGAGAACAAAAATTACCTTTGGGAAGTGAAGCGTCCTCCTTCGACTTCCCTACGATATCCATCGGCTCCATATTTTAATTCTTCAAAAAAATAGAAAAAAAAATCAAAATCCAATAGAGAATAAACAGATCTAAAACATGAGAAGGAGGAAATCGGGGGATCGACTCACCGAGTTACTGAGTCAAGAGGGAGGGATATCTCTGCGGACGGAAAAACACTAAACGAGTCAAGCGATTCGGGATCCGAGTCGAGAGGGAGATCAGGAGAAAGGACATGGTCGATTTATGGAGTTATCAGAGAAGGTCATGGCGCTTCACGATAAGAGAGGGAGCTCTCGATCGCAGATGATTAGGGCAAAAAAAAATAAAAAAACATACATTCACGGAGCGCGTAGGTTTTCCACGCGTTTACTTTGGAGCTTGCCAAGATACCCGCAATAAGTGGATCTGGAGGTTGGTGCGTGCTTGAAAATCCGTTTGTAAGCGCGTGCAAATTTAGGGATTTAACTTTCTCCGTTTAAATTTTTCCTAAAGGTTTTATGTAATTTCCTCGCCTTATTTTACACAATAAGTATTTGTATATCTAATACTGAAAAAATATATATATATATATAATATAATATAATTATTATATAAAAATTTTAACATAATCAGCCTAATATATTCAATATATGCATTATATTTATATTAAAAATTTTATTATATTTAATACTTTTTTTAAATTTATATTATAATATATAATATAAAAAATGAAAAAAAAACACGTATGAAATAATTTTTATAATATCTATCGATTATTACTATTAGAATTAGGATTGAAAATTTTAACAAAAGTGATTAATCTTAGTAATTAGTGAAAAGCATGAGAATAAATCGTAATTAACTTATTAGAATAATAAATTTCAAAAGAAAAACAAAATTTTGTTTAAAATAATTATTTTACTAGATTACCACTTAGTTCATGATATTGTTTTTTTTTTTTTGTTAAAAGATTAATGCAATTTTCTTATAATTCACATGCAAATTTGCTTTTTTTTTTTTTTTCCAAAGCAAGGAATTCAACATTTATTATCCAATCTTGAAGCATTGAATTGTTTATGCAAAAAGAAAAAAAAAAAAAGTAAATCTCTTCGAGATCATATAACTCATTTGATTCAGTTTAAATTTAATATTAATTTTTATGATTTAAGTCAATTCGACCCGGTTAAATATTAAATTAATATTTTTATTTAAATTTAATTATAAAATATAAATATTAATAAACATATTTTTTAATATTTTAATATATTTAAACAATGAATTTGTATCCAAGCTTGATTTGAATTTTAAAATTTTTTGAACTACAAACTAACCCATAAGTAGAGTTGTCCACATACCAAACTGGCTGCAGTCCAAAAAAATTTTAAAATCCCTATCTAAGCTTGTTTTTGGTTAGACCCGACCTAGTCATTTAGGCTTGTTTCATTGTTCATTTAATTAAAAATTATTTTTATTAATATTTATGTAATTTATAATTAAATAAAAATAAAAATATATGATTTTAATATAAAAATAATGTTTCAAATCAGGCTTAGCTAACTAAAAATATAAAAATACAAGCATAGATCCAAACTTGATTAGACCAAGCAGCTAAATAGGTCTATCTGTGAGTAGTCTAGCACACACCTTAAAAAAATTTTTTTTTTTAATACTAAAAGTGAAAATTTAACTTAAACTTTACAAGTAAAATATTTTATTTTTATTTTACTTAACAATATCATTGATAAAAATTTTAATGCATTTAAAAAAGGTAAAAGTTCATTATAAGTTCATGTACTATAGTGAATCGAACATTTAGTTCATAACTATTAAATTCAGTATTTTAGTCTTTATACTTTTAAAATTATAACAAGTAATGAAAAATAGTTAAGTGTTAAAAAAAGCAGTTTAAATATTGATAAAATACTGATATATTATGTGTTGTAAAATTTTAAATTTTATACAAAAATAAGTTTGGATTTAGGGTCGGGTTTGAATTTTTTTGTATAAAATTTAAAATTTTACATCATATTATACGTCAGCATTTTATCGTTATTTAGAAAAGTTTTTTAACATTGTTAACCATTATTCTTTATTTACTACAATTTCAAAAGTATAAAGATTAAAATACTAAATTTATAATATAAAGACTAAAATACTCTTTTTACTATAATATAAAGACTCATAATAAACTTTTATCATTTAAAAAAAATTAAGATACAATATATTTAATTTAATTTAATTTTAATTTGTTAATTATAAAATAAAAATATGTGAATTGCTTGCTAGGCCAAGACGCATTTGGACTTGGTTTTTCCCTAACCCAAAACCCAACCCAAGCCATGAACCATGTCTGGGTTTTTTCGTCTGTAACCGAAGACTTCAAGAACTCAGCAATCCCCCACAATAAACCCTTTTAATCAATCAACTGCTATTTTCTGATACCTCTTAATCTGTCAATCCCTTTTTAATCAATCGGCACTGAATCAATCAAATAGGAAAACAAATTTATGGATTCGGACGAGGAGGATTATGTTTTCTTCGGTACACCTATAGAGCGGGAGGAAGAGATCACCAACCGTCGGAAGAAAGCCGCCGCCGAAGCTTCTGGTAACCTCCGGTCCCTTCCGCCCTGGAAGCAGGAGGTATAAACTTTTTTTTTTTTTTTAATTTTCTTGCTCAGATTAATATTGAGAAATTTGAAGTTTCCAGAAACCTATCCCAGGTTGAGTTCTGTTTAGTGCCTTTTTTTTTCCCCGCTTAAGCTAGAAATGTCGCTTTAAGACACCATTTGGTTTCCGTGAAAATTCAGGGGAAAATAAAAAAAAATAAAACAGGGAATGAAAGCCAATGGAACTTGCAGTTTGTTTTTGGAAAATTGCTGCTGATATTTGGCGGTATCTTTGTATAGATTGGATCCATGTGATGCTCAAAGCAAATTGTTTGTTTTAAGGTAGTATTTGAAGCTAAATCAGTTCCTTAATAGGAATGGAAGGCTATGATGATTTCACTTTACTTGCAGTTGATGCTAAATGAATTGTCTTGTAATTGCTTTAAAAGGAAGATGAAATTTATGTGTCTCTATTCTGGTGGCTTCCACGCTTTAATAATTCTTTAACTCATGAATCGTTACAGCAACCGAGTCACTTTCATTTTATAATAATATAGATAAGGTAAATTATGTAATCATTTAAGTATTTATTTGTTATGCGTAGTTAAAAGACTTTGTTTCTATCATCTTTGAATTATATTTTTTTTAAGGTTAGAGATGAAGAAGGACGAAGAAGATTCCATGGTGCATTTACAGGTGGATTTTCTGCTGGTTACTTCAATACAGTGGGCACTAAAGAGGGTATATCTCTATTTTCATTTTAACTAGGTTGCTGCTGTTCACTTGCTAGGAAGTCATCTAGCATGCCTTATGGTTTGTGAAACATATTTTGCAGGTTGGGCCCCACAGTCATTTACATCTTCGCGGAAGAACAGAGCTGAAGTCAAACAGCAGAGCATTTTCAACTTTTTAGATGAAGATGAGAAAGCTGTATGTTCTATTCAATTTTCACACCTTTTACGATTTTCTATGACTGCATATAGGGATGATGCAGTGTCTGTTAGGTTGTGACGCAGAATTTGCTTTATATTATACCAAATTTGGTCATAGTTGTTTACTCCCTTAATATTTTAGAATTCTTAATTTTTTTGGATAATTAATATTTTACAGTTGCTTGCACTTCTTGGATCCTGGTTTAGAAACGTTTTGAAAATTTCTTGATGCCGTTGCTAGAATCTGAAATTCCCAATTTTGTCATGTTGTATCCAACAAAGATTTGGACCTTCATGATCTTGAAGTTTAGTTACAAAAATGTGTTTGTCCTATTATTTTGTAGCTGTATATGTGGTTGAGTCTTTATTTATGATTATTATTTATTTTACTGTGAAGAACTTATATGCATGTATTTTAGTCTTATATTTTTCATATATGGAGTTGCAAAATTTCTTTATCATTCACAATTTCATATGTGCCTCAGCTTAGATGAACATTTGGCCGTCCAGTGCACCCACTTCTAATATATCTTTCTTTGAAAGTTTTATCTCTTGATATATTTTCATAGTTCTGACGTGGTTTCATGGTTATCAATATTCCCCAATATCTACTAAAATACTGTTTAAATCTTTCATTTGTTGCAATATTGAAAGCAGTGATGACTATTATGCATGAATTTCGTTATATTAATTATCAAATGCTTAGGCATCTTTCGAGTTCAATTATGTTTTGAAATATCTGTTCTCTGCATTCATTAATGAAAAGCTTGACAACGAAGATTGTTTTTTGTAGCTCATACTTCATTATAAAACTGTTCAATAAGAATTGTAACTGAGTTTGAAAAATGAAGTAGCGTTTCCTACAGAGAAGTCTTTCAAAATAGTTTCACTACCTACTCAATCTGTTCACTAATTATTGATATATGTGCCTCTCAGTATCTTTTGTCTTTTAAGCAATGGTTGGTGCTTGAAAAAGAATTGGTTTACTTTATCCTCCTCCTCATCTACCACTTCTAAATAGATGATAAGGGTTTGAAATGGTTATGTTGTTATATTTTGTTTCTAATTGTAAGAACTTTTTTTTCTCCCAAGTTTATGATATTTCATGCTTTTGTATTTTAGGAATTGGAAGGTACTTTGGGAACATCTTCACAGTTTGATACATTTGGATTTACAGCTGCTGAGTATGCACGCAAACAAGCCGATAAAGAACAAAAGCAAAGGTCTGTCAAATGTTTGTATATGCTTCTCCTTATCAGTAATCATTTAGCACTAGATATGAAGCTAAAACTGCAAACTGTTTAGAGTCTCGGTTCTCAATAGAAATCCATATTTTGAAAATTAAGTGCTCTCAAAGGGAATGTTGGT
>JBBYHL010000009.1:4817044-4828208 GCA_038381835.1 Adansonia madagascariensis | reverse complement strand
GTTACATAGGACGTGGCAATAATTTATTGGTCTATCTCTTAAGGTATGCACCCGATGAGTTTGAACCAATTATTGAAAGTTATCTAGCAATAATTTATGTGCTGTTCGGGAGTGCAAATAGTTGGAACAAATTGTTATTTTAATCCATTTTTGCCCTAGTTTTAGCAATTATAATATATCAATATATGCCCTATTTTTGTTAGTTATGAATTAGTAAATAGATATATGGTGATGAATAGAGAGTTGGGTTGCAGATCCTATCAGTATAAGCTCTCTTAAAATTGATATGCACATTGGCTTGGAGGATTATCTTGTTTAGATCCTATCAATGCTTTACATATTCGTATTAATTATATGAGAGCAAAATCTAGCCTCATTCTATCAAAATGGATAGGTGTACGATGATGAACAACAAGTCTGGTGCTTAGAAGCCATCAGTATGTGCTCTCTCTCCGAGAGGTGTATATGGAGTTGGAACTTGGGAATAGAGTGTGGTGTTAATATGCTGTTGATGTGTGCCATTTCAGTTCTCCTTGAGTTTGAAGTTATTTTTGTTTTTCAATCAGTTTAGTTCATCTTGAAGGAATCTCCTATAATAATGAAGGATGATAATGGATGGACACCATCTATGTTACCCAGATAAGGGATAGTGTCTTCTACGGGTATGTATCTAACATGATTATGTTCAGTTTATTTTTAAAATTTTTTCATATATTTAGAATATCATACCTTCGTACCCATGCTCGATATGTGCAGATACAGATATCGAACACGAGTATTTGAGAAATGAATAGTCCGAGTAACATATGACAACATAGCACTTACCAAAACAAGGCAGCTGTTCTGTGTTTTCTTCCGTGTAGTGTAAATTCCACGATGACGTAATAGATCTTTGGTTAATGTAGTATTGACCAGTAAACATAATTGTTCAATCTCTTAAAAGTTTGCTTCCATATTTAAGTATCATAGTTAAAGCTAATTGTTTGTGGGTTGAACTGTTAATATCTTAATTTCTATGTATATGCACTGTAAAACAAATATTGCAAATTGTTATTGTTAAGACATGTATTTCAACTTTTATCTCAATTTTTAGGCTATCACTTGAGTAAAGCCATATATATGCACTATGCCACTAAGATTGGATGAGGGTTGGAATCAAATTCAGTCGAATCTGGCTGATTATCACCCGGAGGGCCTATTGCACCAACTATGTTGAGACTTTGCGCGTTCAGGTCCATGCTAATTGTCACCTTCGGAGGATATATTTCTCTGATCGTTTGTACTCCGAAGAGGAACTCCCACCGGAATTTAAACTAGACCTTCGAATGCAGTTAAGAAAGGCAGGCAATTTCAGAAACTTTGAATTCTAGGCTTATTCATGGTTTTCATTTATAATAGTGCATATCCCCCCCCCTCTTTTTTTTTTCCATTGCAAAAAGCATGAAAATGTTCGTTGGAGCACTTTGAGGCCATAGTTTCCAAATTTCTATGCTTTGAGATTTCAAAATGTTTTGCCTTTCTGTAGTATTCAACCAGTTTAATCATGTATGGTCGGTTGTTTTAATAGTAATAGAATTAAGGTTTTGCTTAAGATTGACTCTACCATATCTAATTCTTTAAACCTTACCTTTGTTATTCGAACTTTTCATTTTTTCTATAGCATGCATAATTAGTATCTCTGTGCGGCATTTATTCGAATATAGATTCGAGATATGATTTTTTAGATGTTAAAAAAATTTAAAAAAATTGAATATATCTATATCGGACAAATATCGATATCAGATACTCACTTGAATCTAAATATCGTTGCTTTAAACCAATAGACATATAGACAGATATCCAGACTGATTGGCGAGCAAGGTAAAGCTTGACATAGTCTTCTGGTTTTTCGCAACTGTATTTAGTTAATATTATCTCATAGATTCGTGTTCAAACTTCCAAATTATTTGTGAATGATGGGAATAAGTTCGGTATTGTATAGGGTTAACGGTTCGTTTCGTTTTGCAAAAAAGTTATAATTAATCTGTAGTATTTTTATTTTCTAAAATTGAGTTAAAATCGAATTGAATCAAATAGTATAAAAAATCAAACGAATACGAATCAAATTTCATCATTTAAAACGGTCCGGTTCTATCATTTTTTTTAAATTAAAAAAATATATTTTTCGAACATTTTAAAATTTTCACTAATTTAAAAATAAAATATGTATCTTTGTCCTATGAAAAAAATTGGTATAATTTTAATAATTGCAATTTTCAACTTATTAATCAAAAATAGAATAAAATATATTTAATTTTTATTCAAATTAAAACCGAATTAAATTCAATAAAAAATAATCAAAACTAATCACATATTATGATTCGAATCAATTTTCGTTTTTCTCTGCCCTGATTATCTCTGCTTGCAAATGACTTGTTTGTGATCACTATAATCTAATAGGAGTCTCTTTATTTAACAAAAAAAAAATTAAAGAGGCTAGTTTTATAAAAAGAAAAGTTACAGCTAATATATAATATTTTGATTTTTTAAAAATCTAATTGAAACCGAATCAAATAGTATCTAAAAGGAATAGATTTGAATCGAATTTTATTAGTTTAGATCAATTTGGTTCATCAATTTTTTAAATTAAAAAAATATTTTTTATGCTAATTTTAAAATTTTCACTAATTTAACAATAAAATTTTTAATTTTATATTATAAAAATAAAAATTAATTAAAAATAAATTTTGATGCAATTTGAATAATTATAATTTTTTAATTTATGAATTAAAAATAAAATCAAACAGAATATATTTTGATGCAATTTAAATCGAAACTGAATCAAAACCATATCAAATATTGTAGTGGGCATCAATTTTTTTTTCAATTTTTTCTTAGTCCTAATTATCTCCACTTGCAAATTAATTGTTTATAACCACTATGATCTAACAAGAGTCTCTTTATATAACAAAAGGGTTAAAAAATAATTACAAAAATTTTAAACTTTATTGCTCTTTATTTAATTTTGTACTTTTATTACACCAAATCAAACCTTAAATATTTAATTATTAACAAATCTATCCATGGCCTCGATTCATCTCAGCCTATCTTTGAACATAGCTTTTTTTTTATTATTTAATAATAAAAATATTTTTATTTAGATTAATTATATAAATATATATATCAATACAAAATCCTTTTTTATTTATAATAAATTCAAGTTTTTGAGTTGAGCCTTGAGGCCTAGACAACAAATTTAAAAAAATTTTGGACCATGATCTAGTTCAATCCATGATCATCCCTAATTTTTATCAAAGTAAGACTTTTAACCTTTAATTTTTGATCATATAATTTTTTAATATTTAATTTATACCTAAATAAACTTTTAATATAAATGAATCTTTCATTTGAAATAAAAAAAAACTTATTTTATGTAAAATATAAAGATAAGAATTTATTTTAATACAATAAAAATATAAAAATTTATTTAAAACGTGAAATAATTTAAGATTTATATATTTTTTAGCCTAAGAAAGACTACATATTATCTTTACATTTCTATTATAAAAATCGAGTGGAATGATCAACATACTCTACCACAACATATGCTTAATAATCAAGTATTGCGTTGGACCTTGTGGTAGCTGCCGATGTTTATGTATAATTTTATACATATATTTAGATATAAATATAAAAATATAATTTTTAAATATATAATTTTATTTTTTAAAAATTTGAGCATACTTATAGTAAATATTTGTTCTTTATTGACATCCATATAATAATCTACAAAGCTATTAATTTTGAGTCCTTTAGGGACTATTAAGGTATTTCTTTATTTGTTTGAGATAAATTTGTCATTTGATGGAAGCAATATATATATATATATATATATTTATATTTATAATTAATTTTTGGTTTTTCTTGTTGATAGCCGTTGGTCAGTTTTTTCCAATGGTTTTTTTCGATTTCGTGAAAGAGCTTCTATGGGTGTATATAGATTATACGTTTTGCTAAAATTTTACTGAAAAATTTAATGCGTTTAGTAAACCCATGCTGCTATCATATTTCTTTTTTTTTTTTTGGTGTACTCTCTGTACTTTTCATGCTTCTATTAGTTGGTTTTATTAAAGTTTTATAGTTTCTCGCATATTTTTATTTTTGTTTTTTTTTCTTTTTAGCTGTTTCATGTGTTTTTTCTTTAATTTTTTTTGTTACTGGAGTATGATTTTATTTGCTTTCATTTCATTGAGTATTTTTTTTTTTTGGTTTTTATTCTTTTGATTACTTGTTGTTACATAGTGCAGTGTTGTGCTATTTTCATTTGATTTTGTTTATTTATAGAATCTTTTTTTTTGCCATTAAATATTAGTATGTATTTCTTATCTGAATATTTGATTTTACAACATTGTTGAAGATTTTATGGCTTTTAAGTGTTTTGGATGTAACGATTGTTCAGCATTTCAATTTTTATAGGAATTTTTTGGTAGTTTCTGATTTGTTGTTCTCTGTTTGTTCTCTTTGTTTCTGCTAAATGTTCATTCTCTTTTTTTGTTTTATTAATGATTTGATGCATTTCATGTTGATGGTCTGAGTTTGCATGTTTGTCTTGTTGTTGTTGGATCGCTATTGTTTCATATGGTTGCTATCATGCATTATAGTGTTTTCATGTGTCTCATAGTTTTGATGGTTCAAATTGTGTTATTATTTCCTTGGTTCATACCAGCTATTATGAGATTTTTTTTCTTTTAAAAATGATGTCATGGTTTATAATATGTGAATTTTTTCCTCAATATTTCATACTGATAAATTTTTGTGTTTCTTTATTTAAGGTAATTATTGTTAAGTGTTTTCTACCAATAATTTGTTGAAGGTTTTTGTGTTTCTTTATTCAAGGTAATTATTGTTAAGTGTTTTCTACCAATAATTTGTTGAAGGTTCTTGTATTTTTTATATTAGTTTATTATTTTATGTTATAATATTTTAGTTTTTTTATTATTTGAAATTGGTATTGATTTTCAGATATTGCATGCTTTAATTATATATTACTTTAGATTTATTGCTAGATGAAAATCTTTTGGCATGTTGTAAAAATTTTAGCATCAAATTTTATTTAAAGTTGCTCTCATATTTCTCTATTTTTTATATGCTGTTTTTAGGACTACTGTGCAAAATCTTTTGTTGGTGACAATTTTGCTGAACTATTTTTGTCAAGTTAGTTTGGTGTTTTTATTTCTTGTGCTAGATATTCACAAGTTGTTTATTGGTTCAGCTTTGAATTGTTATAGTTTTTTCACTATTAGTTGCTTGAATCACATATTACTTACTTTTTATTTTAAAGTTGAAATATTTGTTGTCATGTATTACTTTGTTATTATATGGAGTGTAAGTTGTTTTATAATACACTAAATATTGTTGGCATTGGTCCCATGCATTCTATGGATTTTACAGCCATAGATAGTCAAGGAAATATTTTTCCATAGCAACAAAAGATTTGGCATCGTGATGTTCACATATATTCATGTGTTGAACTTGATGGTTGTATGATAACTTAATCTCTAATAATATCCAAAACACTGATCCAATCATATTCTGTCCATTGTGGCATTGACACCCAATTTATTTTGAGTCGAATCATTCTTTGAGTGCCAGTACCAGTTATCAAAATCATTATCGTATTCATCTTGAGAAAGAAGAATGGAATCATTTTAATGAATTATATAATGCTACAAAAAAAAAAGATTAAAGGATGTAGTTGGAATAGATTATTTTTCTCACTCATTGTATTATTTTGGAAAATGTTGTCACAAGAAATAATGTTTGGTTGATCAGAATAAAGGAGAATGTCATTTATTAATTTTAGATTATTTAAATGAAGAGAAATTGAATATTACCGAAAGAAATATCTAAAGTGTCTCCGTTAATTTGGTTTAAGAAAATAATGGTCTTTCTTTTCAATTTTCTCATTCTATTTCAGAGCATGGTAATTATGAGTCTAAGTAACTGACATAATCCCAAATTCTGACATAGAAAACATCAATGGCATAATGGATATCGATAGAACTACACTCATGGATATCGAGTATGCTAAGAAAATGAGTTAGTATTATTTTTTATTAGTTTTTGTATAATTTTTTTGCTCGCAGCACATAAACATCTATGACATAAATAAATGTTTTCATTTTTATTACAAATGTTGTTGTTTCGATCCATTTTAAGAGACTTGTGTATCAATGTCCCTTTTGCAAGGTGCAAATGTGGTATGAGGAAAGACTCAACAATGCTAAGAAAAAAAAAAATCTTAGATTTTCACTTTGTTGTGTCAAGGGAAAAGTCAATCTACCGCCACTGAAATAAGTGCCATAAGTTTTAAGTAAGTTGTTGGATTATAAAATAGGTAAGAGATCTAAAATCTTAAAAGACAACATTAGAGTATGTAACTCTATGTTTCAATTTACATCCATTAGTGCTAAAATAGATAAAAAATTAATAGAACTCCAAATCCATATGTGTTTAGGATAAATGGGTAGAATCATCATAAGCTTGGATATTTGTTACCTATAAAGGGTTGTGCACCAAATTTGTTTAGTTATACATATAGTAAATTAAGAACGAGTTTCCAAATAAATTTAGAGCACTTGGATTATCTGAAGCAAATTATGGTATTAATGGAAGCATTATGAAGAATTTGATGGAATGTTAGATCAAACAAATATGATTGTCAAAGCATTTCACATGGCAAGGGAACGGTTCAAACAAACTGATTTTGTTCAAATCAGATTGCAACTTATCTCTAATAGATTTGATAAGCAGTATGATTTTGAAGTTGCTACATTGATTGTTCGTGATGTTAATCAATTAGTTAATTCTCGTAATATTGTCGTTGAGCACAGATGCCATGGTTTACAATGAATAACTGACTTGCATCCTGCATTCATGGCAATATAGTATCTAATTTTATTTTCATATAGAGACGATAAATATCACCTTAATATTCAATACTGCTGTTTTGAGCAAAGATGGAAAACAAAGCATGGTTCAACAACGGCAAGAGAATTTTATGCATATTTAATCCAACAACGACTGGATGATTTCTTGATAGTCATCAGAGGTAGGGCTTTCACAAATGCTATTGATAATATGCTATTGACGCTTTCACAAATATAAAAAGAATGCGGATTGAATACATTAAGAGAGAACAAAAGAAGTTGCACTCTGAAGTTTACCAAGGAATTGTTGATGCAATCATCGGAGGTGACACATATGTGACTGATATAGGAAAAAAAATAATTTTGCCTGCCAGCTTCATAGTAGGGCTAAGGTATCTGATGCAAAATTACCAAATGCAATAGTAATTTATAGATATTTTGGCCATCCAAATCCTTTTATAACTTTTATGTGCAATGCAAAGTGGCTAGAAATTACTGCTGTATTAATGCAAATTAATGGACAGAAACCCTATGATCTCTTGACATCATTGCACATGTTTTCCAAATCAGGCCCAAAATTTTCACGGATAAATTGATTAAAAAGGCACTTTTGGTCAAACAGTAGCAAGTTAGTAAGTTTTCATTTTTTAATTTTGGTTTTATCTAGTATATATTAAAAGTTTTTTTAGATTATTAAGATATTCTTATTCATTACATTACAGCCATGTATGCTATTAAATTCTAGAAATGGGGACTCCCTCATGCGCATATATTGCCTTAGCTATAACTTGACAGTAAATATAATTCTACTGTTGATGTTGATAAAATCATATTCACAGAAATCCCTGACAAACTTATGAATCTAGCTGGACACAAGACTGTGTTAGAATTTATAGTGCATGGTTCGTGTGGTGCTCTTAAACCAAATATTCTGTGTGTGAACAAGCTCAAATGCGGCATACACTATTCGAAAAAGTTTCAATCTCACATAGTTCTTCCTAAAGATGGATTTCCTCTATATCGAAGAAAACAACAATCAAATACTGTGCTCCTAGATAGTAAAAATAATTATTAGGTGGATAACTCACATATTATACCCTATAATGTTTCTTTATTGGTTAAATTTCAATGCCACATAAATGCAGAGCTTTGTAACAAATCAAGATTAATAAAGTATTTGTTACAATATTTGAACAAAGATCCTGATCGAGTCAAAACTTCAATCGATAATAATTTTTTACAAAAAAAAAATATTATTAAGAATAGAAACCCAAGCCTATTGATGAAATCCAAAATTAACTCGACTGTAGATATGTATCAACCCAAGAAGCTACATGGAGAATATTTGCATTTGATATACATTACAAGCAGCCTGTCGCTAATAGACTCTGCATTCATCTACCAAATTAGCAAAAACTTTCTTTCAGATATGATGAATCATTGCTTTAAATACTTTAAAGACCAAATATAGAAAAAAACTCTATTCACTGAATGGATGATAGTGAACAGAAAATATGAAGCTACCAGAGGCTTAACATATGCTCAATTTCTAGAACAATGGGTGTGGGATGTAATAAAACACGAGTGAAAACAAGGAAAACAAAGAAAATGTATTTAGGTGAATTAATTATATTCATCTTGCTTTGAGAGAGTTGTACCTTTTAAGAATTCTTTTGAATATCCTCAAAGGTGCACAAATTTTTTGATTAGATTAAAATTGTTGATGGAATAATGTACCCAACATTTCAAGAGGCTTACCAGATGATGATGAAGAATGGGACAAAGGATTAGATGAAACAACACATTAGGCAATGCCAAATCAACTTAAACAATTATTCGTGATAATTGTCATTTTTTGTAGGGTCTCAAATGCAGAGAATTTAAGGGAAAACATTGAAAATCAATGTCTGATGACATTAACATCAAGTTTGTCACCTGTATTAGTTTTGAAACTATGTTATGTTGAAAAAACAGCTAAAACACTACACTCTTAATGTCATGGAACAACTTTTCAATATGGCTTTGACATCAGTACCAAATTCAATATGTCAAAATTAGCATTTGATCCTAACTTCTTTTTTGTTAATGATTGCTCATAAAGGAACTCGCTTATAATACAAAAGATCTACGCAAAGAGCATGAGCTTTTAATCAGAAAACTTAATTTAGAACAAAAAAAATGCATATGACAAGGTGCTTCAGTCTATTACGAATAATGAAGGCCATTTTTTTTGTTTATGGACTCGAAAGAATTAGTAAAACTTTTTTGTGAAAAACAATATGTTTAGCAATTAGAAGTTTTGGCAATGTCATTTTAGTTGTTGCTTCATTTGGAATAGTTTTCTTTTATTACCAGGAGGTAAAGTTACATATTCTCGCTTCAATCTACCATTAGATATAAATGAAATTTCTACATGCGAGATTAGAAAGGAACACAGCTAGCAAGATTGATTCAAAACACTGCATTGATAGTTTAGGATGAAGCACCCATGATTCATAAAAATTTTCTCCAAGCTTTGGATCAAAATTTATGAGATATTATGTCATGTGATGATGCCAGCGTTACATATCAAACATTTGGTGGCCAAACTTTGCTATTGGAAAGAGATTTTCGACAAATTTTGCCAATTATTCCATCTAGATCTAGAGAATATATAATCAATGCATCAAAATGTAAATTACCACTTTAGAAGCAGTGTCAAGTTCTAAAATTAACAACAAATATGGGCCTATCAATAATTTAATTGACCAAAATGAGAAAACAATCATGAATGAATTTGTTGAATGGATTCTCAATTATTGATGATGAAAAAATTAGTTTATTTCCTACTGTTTCCTATGGTGAATCAAATGAGATTAAAATTCTTGATGATTTCGTATTGCATGTAGATAATAATCCAATTACAACAATTTGTCAAACAATATATCCAAACTTTTCGCAGCACTATAAGGAAATTACATATCTATAAGAAACTGTTGTAGTAACCCCATATAACGACACAGTAGAGTTGATTAACGATTATATGCTATCTATTATGCCAAGACTAGTCAAAGTTTATCTTAACTATGACACCATCACAAAAACTTCATCCTCAATTGTTGACTAAGATTTACTATATCTTACTGAGTTTTTAAATTCATTAAGTTTTAGTAAAGTTGCAGCTCATAAATTATAGCTAAAAGTTAGTGCTATAATAATGCTACTAAGAAACATTAACCGTTTATATAATGGAATAAAGTTAATAATGATACAATTAGCTCTATATATTATTAAAGCTGTAATAATAACATACGGCAATGTAGCAAAAAAAGTCGTCATTCCTTGGATAAAAATGATAGTAAAAAATAAGGGATTACCACTTATTTTTTACTGAAAGCAATTCCCAATAAGGTTGTGTTATACAATAACAATAAATAAGAGTCAAAGTCAAACTTTGCAGAATATAGAAATCTATTTATCTAAACCAGTGTTCACTCATGAACAACTCTATGTTATTGTTTCTAGAGCAACAAGTAGAAAAGAACTTAAATTTTAATACATGATATGCAACATCAGTATACTAATCATGCTATAAACATAGTTTACAAGAAGATCTTTGAATATCTGACTTAGACCTTTTTTTTTTTGGTTTATTGCTATATGGACCAAATTTATAGATTTATACATACAAATATAGATATTTGTTATGTTTTCATATTCCTATTACTCTATAACAATAGTTGTACTATATATATATATATTCATCATTCATTTATATCAACAGCTTTTATATGATAAAATACTTAACTCATAGAACAAATTATATAAATGTCAAAACTGTATAAATCATAACAGCATTTTCTTATTAAATAGCTATAGTTTAGACAAATACCGAATAGATATAGAGATATTATAAAGGCATTTACATCGTAGAAGTTTTTAGATTATCTACTTTCGTTTTCTCTTACTGCCTACATTTGCATTGTAGACACTTATATAATTTTTCATAAACTTGAATACTTTATTTTTGCTTCACATTATTATGAACTACTTGTGACATTTTTATTAATTTATTTTGTAAATATCTTTGAACAAAAACATAATGAATTTTCAATACTTTTTAATTTAGCAATAGGAAAACTTGTGCTCAACATAAGGGTGTGAATTACATGTAAATGGTACGATATCGATTATAGATCAGACAACAATGAACTACTTTACATTGATTTCCTCTTAATTGATGAAAAGATATTAACTTTATATATATATATATATAT
>JBBYHL010000009.1:4734504-4744735 GCA_038381835.1 Adansonia madagascariensis | reverse complement strand
TAACTTTATTCAATCAATTACTTAATTAACAAAATTTTTAATATTAAATAATTATGTTTATTTAAATGTTTTTATATATATAATTTTATCCTAATTTAAAGTACATAAAAAATATTTCAACTCATTCTTATTAAATATATATTAAATCTAAATATGGACTATAAACTTAAATAAATAAAACCAATTCATACATTACACGGATAGTAAACTAATTTTATAGTTTGATTAATTATTGTTTATTTATTCCGTTTAAGGAGTGAAGAGATTCACCCTTGAATATGATTGATATATTAATATTTTAAAAAAAATTAAACAGATTAAATTATTCAAGGGGTCCATTTAATCTTTTTCAAAAGATTTACTTCTACTTTGGCTGGTGACTACAACTAAGAAAAACTAGCCATAGGGCTTTGTCCTTGGATCAAGTGAACATATTTTTTTTAATTTAAATTAATTTAATTTGATCTGAATTATTATTGAATAATAAAAAATATATTTATTTAAATTTAATTATAAAATATATTTAAATATTAATATAAAAAATTTTATATTTTTTAGTAATTTATGAGCAATATTTCGAACTTTTAAATTGAGCCACATAGATTCAAATATGAACAGAAAATATTAAAAATTTTCCAACCACAACATCACCGAACCTAAACAAAAAAATAAAAATATTTTGAACCGCGATCCGATGGATGGACAGCTATAGCCATCATGTTCAAGCATTATAATGATATATAAAACCTCTAACCCGCCATACCATTTTGCCAAGTACTTCTTGACGCCGCCTCCCACAAATGCATTCTTGTTGGGTTACATTACCAAATACCAATGCTCTACGATACTCGGATTTAAATGTGAGTGTTAATTCTAAATATAAGTCCAGTACAAGTATTTTCATTTTTTTAAAATTTTTTATGCATTTGAAGAATCACATATATAATTATATCCAAAAAATTATCAAACATAAATACATGAAAACACGAGAAGTCCGAGCAACATAACCCATGTATTTCTTCAGCTGATCTAAAAAAAAAAATCATCGGGATATACTCCTGCCAACTTGAATAAATTAACAAGAACCATTTCCAATTCATGAACATAGCTAATTCAGATTATAGCTTCTCCTCTAAACTAAAGCATTAGCAAAAGTAAAGAGAATAATAGCTAAACTAAAAAGAAACAAATTAGAATGAAACATTGTACTTCAAATAACACAAAATCGCAAATTCTTAAATAATCATGTATTTGGGATAGGCAAGACAACCATAGTCATGTTACGTTGCTCCCCACTCTTTATTTTTATTTGAAGTATCCTTATCCGACCTCCGTGTCCAATGCATATTTAGACATAAGTATAAAAATACGATTCTTTAACGACTTTCCAAATACATGAAAAAACTTAGAAAAAATACTTAATATACCAGCGTTGAACACATACTCATATCCGACACTCACATACGAGTCTAAGTAACACAGCAGTCATAATATCAGTGCACAAGCAGGAAAACCACAGTCCCGTTATATTGCCCCAACTCTTCATTTTTCTTTAAGTATCAGTGTCCGATTCATATTCAAATATAAATATGGAGATAAAACCCTTAAAGAACCCTCCAAATACATGAAAAACTTAGAAAAAAAATTATAGGATAAAACAGAATTGTAGCAAAATGGTAATTTATAATTATTCCAACAAAAAAAAAAAAACTCAAGGTACAATTGAGTCATTGAACACTCTTATACCACAAAAAAAATTAGAAAATATAAAATACTTATAAAATTGTGAAGAATGACATGATCTCCAAAAGACCTATTGACTCTTTCCAAAAACAAATATCTACAATCTTAAAAACCTAACGCTAAAAGAAAAAGCTTCAAAATCAAACATGAACATAAATTACCATTACAGCGCACCACCGGCTCTAAGGTACCTTCTCCTTTCATAGTCAGCATCATCTGTAGCCAGCTCGTGACGGCAAATAGGGCAGGTATTCCTTATTCCGAGCCAGGGTAAAATACAATCTCCGTGATAGCGATGTGCGCAAGGCAGCTGCTTCATCTTTTCACCAGGGTTAATATCATCTTTACAAACTGCACAAAGCGCATTGTTATTCACGATGTCCTCCTGAGTCACAACCACAGAAGGAAGATTCTCGACTACAGATTTCGAAGCCGGAGGCTTCCCGATAAATGCATTCTCATTCTCAACAAACTGTCCAAACATGATTTCATATTCAGCAGCATCGTTATAGTCATCACGATCTGCGAAAAATGGCTCAGCGTTCTCATCCATTTCAGGGGTTGTTTCCAAATTATTAGCATTCAACAGAACCTCCCACTCCAAAGTCTCCAACCCAGCTGCCCTCTGAAAACTAACTGCATCTTCGGGTTCTATAATAGGCGAAATGGAAAGCGAAACTGAATTCACATCATCATCGCCATCAACGAACACGCTTAAAACCTCCCTCTCATCAACCCCACCATCCACTTCCTCCCACTCGACATCTTCAATGGTATCCCTACGATCCTCCAACTGAAGCGAATCCCAACAAAGCGGAATACTAACACTCACATCGACAGCATCAACATCATAACAATCATTAAGATGATCATCAATTCCATAATCATCCCCTGAATTCAAATCAATTGTTAACGCCCGATTATCATTCTCATTCTCTCCACCATCCCCTGAATCGGATCGAAACCCAACAATCCGAGTGCTATCCCCAAACCTTTCAACATCACCAAAATCAGAAGCAGCGATACTAGCACTCAACCCAGAAACCCTCCTTTCCACAAAGAAATCTTCGTCATCATCTTCGACACCGCCAATATCAATCTCACCATCGCTCTCATGAGTATCCATCGAATCAAACCCTAACGCTAACCCTAAATCTAGCTCATGATTTCCCTCAATAACATCGAAACCCGATTCGTTTAAAGCATCAGAAACCAAATCAACGGCATCACTATTGCTAATTCTAATACCATTGCTGTTACCAGAATCGGAATTGGAATTGTTATTGGAAGTATTAATAGAAATAACCTGAGATTGTTGCTCGACGCGTTGGTGGAAGAGAATGACAAAGTTGACTTGGTTCTCGCGGCAGTCCAAGGGATCGGGGCCGTTGATAGTGAAGGAATCCGAGAGCGAAACGTCGTCGCTTTCTTGAGGGAGATCGGGATCGGAGGAAGAGAAGAAGCTGAAATCGCGAGACCAATAAGGGAGGGAATCGAGGGTCAGGGCTTGGTCGAGATGTTGGTGGTTGTTGTGAACGACGTCGTCTTCTTGGTCGTGAAGGTGAAGCAAAGATACCGACGCCATGAATCTTGTGTGTTTTGATGAAACAAAAGTAAAAGATGAAGTGAAGAAGGAACAAATAAAGGTTTGAAATGTAAGAGTTTTTTTCTGCTGGCGAAAGGGGTGACGTTAAACGGTGGGTTGTGTTAGGTAGGAAATTACCTTTCTACCCACAACTTTCTATTTTTCACTAATTTATTTATTAAAATATATATATAAAAGGCAATAAATTCATGGCTGAAGTAATTTTCTTAATATATGGGTAATATTTTAAAGTAAAAAACTAAGTAATTTTCTTAATTGATTAATTAATTACTTCTTTAAATGAAAAAAATGAAACATTCTTAATTTATATTTATTAAAAAGTTTTATTTTATTTTTTTAATTTTTAATTAAAATTTATATCATTTGATTTGTTATATTAACTTAATTAAAAATTTTATAAAAATAAATTAAATAATAAAACAAAAAAATATTACTGCCTTTCAACCTTTTTATAATATTTTTTAAAAAAAATCATTCACGTCACGTAGTATGTGTATTTTTAGTCTATACTAATTATGAGTTCTTAATAATAGGAGTTTACCGATTGTCCCGTACTATAATAGATATATTTTAATTTTTATATTATTAAATTTAATATTTAATATTTATATTTTTAAATTATAATAAATAAAAAATTGATAAATAATATTAAAATTTTATTTAAATATTAATAAAATTTTAACATATCGTATGATATGAAATTTTAAATTTTATATTAAAAAATTAATTGCGTTGCGAGTTAAGTTTGGATCCTTTATATAAAATTTAAAATTCCGACATGTCAATATTTTATTAATATAAAAATAATTTTTTTAACATTATTAATTATTTTTTTATTTGACACAATTTTGAAGATATAAAAATTAAAACTACAAAGTTTTATAATACAAGATTAAAATACATAATCCACTATAATACAAAAAATTCTAATAAACTTTTACTGTTTTTAATTGAATTTAGATAATCTCGACACAATATTATGACGTTATGATTTTTTATTTTATAATTTTAATTTTTTTTGTTGATGTTTTTAATTAATATTTATTATAATTAAACACAATAATATTTATTATATCTATAATTATAATAAATATAAAAACACAAGAAAATAAGTTCACGGTTATAATTTAAATACTTTGATCAGTAATGAAATGCTACTAAATTAAAAAATTATTACAAAAATCGAATTGAGATCAGTGATTAAATGAAATAGGCATCATAGGAATTTGTTTTTAATTACATCATAACTTGTCGACTTCACTTAACCGTCGACTTCAAAAACGGATTAGAAGGACGCTGAGATTGTATCCCCGTTACTTCTACTGCCTTCATTGCTTCCTCCTTATTTGAACCTTTCAAAAATGGATTACACGAGCTTTTGGATTGTAATTGAGTCGCTTCCGCAACCTTCTTCCCTTCCTGGATATTCGGTAACTTCGAAATCGGATTAGATGCTGTTCGAGTTTCTAAGTTCTTCGCTTCTTTCGCACTATTCACTTGGCTCGACTCTAAATTTGCAGGTTTATCATCTGTTTTTTGCTTTCCGAGTTTCACTCTATCCGAAGATTTTACTTTCTTTGAAAACAGAGGGGCTGAGAGTTTAGCTGAAGATGAAACGATTGGCTCTGAAATTTCGCTTGTTTCGGTTGCAGTTAAGGCCTTGCCGACTGCAAGATCAGCTTTACCGGAAATATCATATTTTGAACTGGGAAGAGAGGGATTCAAAATCTCGGTTTTACTTCTCAGTCTTTCCTGTTTTATAGAAAGGTATAAACAAAAAGATCAGAATCGAAATAGAGCACTTTTAGAAGTCGGATTTATTTAGATGTTGAAGGCTAACCTCGAGTATATTGTTGAATCGTTCCGCCAAAATAGGAAGCTTTAGAGCAGTGGCAAGCTGTATTGCACCTCTAACTGATTTTTCAACGGATAAAAGCTTCACAAGTTCAATGGCTCTCACAAGTTTGTCGCCTGCAAGAGCAGCCGGGAACAAGCTTAACAGGTTAAGGATAAGTCGGATAATGCATAGTTAACTGAAGGACAAAGATTGCATTCCGTGAAAGTTTAAATGAGTTTCAAAGACTCACTGTTGCAGCAGGATGCAATGAGCCGGAAAATGCATCTATCTTGTGCTGCCTCTATGTCAAAAGCTTCATCATCAAGAGAAGTAGTGTCCAAGCCTTCGGCAGCCATAACTTCTATTCTTTTCTGAATCTGTAAGGTTTATACATCAAATAGGTTAGCTAACTAACAGCCCTAATCGAAAGTCGGGAACATTCCACATATACATTTACTGGAGAAAAATCTTAAGCAAATCATCATCCCAAAAAAAAGAGCTAATTTTTTCTCAAAAACCTGCACCACAAGAACTGACTTTCAAGGAATGGTACCTGCGAGAGATGCAGGTTGTTGAGCATAAACTCGTTTTCAAAGGCTTCCTCTCCAAGATCAGAGGATGCAAGCGGAAATGACAGGTTTAGCAGAGTAAGAACCGGTTTAGGGTGCACCTGAAAAAGGAGAGAACAGCCATAAAGCACGGGTTTAATGCTTAAAAATGAATTAGGAGAGGAGATGATGAGCCATAATACCTGTGGGAATGAATCCGGATTCTTACAAACAACGCAAAACAACTTGCTCGCATTCAACCCAACCACCCAATAATTCTCAGCGGACTTCCTCTCTTTGCTGGCACTGCAAAGAACAATGCATATTTATTACATCAAAATTTAGAGAAATATGCAGTACTCATCAAAAGAAGAATATTAAACCTGAAAAGAGGAAGCCAGTTGCCACCATATTGTCCTGTGAAAACCCTTAGCACACCCTGCATTTTTTTTTTTTTAAAGCATCAATATCCAAAAGAAATTTAGTTATTATGATAGCTTGAAAAGTGAAAACAGAGTTCAGAATACCTTAGAATCATAAGAGCTTATCTGGCCTTCTTCACTAAACCCAAACCATGTTAAATATGAACCAGGAGTTAATGGAAGACGACCTTTGAAGGGTTGGGTTCCTTTAGATATGTTGAATATTGTAAACTCTAGCATCTGCATGTTTAAATAGAAAGAACTTTATAATATGAAGTAACGAGCTCGAAAGAAGCTTCTGACTTAGATATAAACTTAGATATCACTATGTAGATGCTAGGTGAATCATTGAGTTATGTACCAAGTAAGAATTCGTTGCAATAGTAACATACCTGCTCATTAGATGGAAGACAATCAGAAACATGTGTGACGATTGCTAGCTGATCATTGAAGCCTGCTGCAGTCACCACCGGCCCACTAAGTGAGAGAATATGTTTCTGCAATAAAGATCATTAGAGAAAAACAAATGAGGACAGGCATAAAACTGAAATCCTTAGTTATTAAAGATGATTTACAACTATTGTTCTGATTAAAAGTAATAGCATAAGCTATGAAGCATATATAGGTCACCACCAACACTCCCTTTTCTGCTTCTCTCATTTAACTTATTTATCTATTAGCTAGTCCTGGCAATTGCAAACCAACATAAAATTTGCCACAAGAGTTGCCATCCATTATTATGGTCGGATATCAACGTGAAACACCAAAATCTATGAGCTACCACAAACTTGAAAAACCCCACATAACCACATCGTCCGAAATGTTTGGATTTATGGTGAATCAAATTTTGTTTAATCATTGTCTATATAAAGCTTTCCAACCGCGCTTGGAATCTCAGTACCCTGAAAATTGACCCCCAAAAAAAAAGAGAGAAGTGGAAAGAAACCTCCTCAACCTCTCTTTTTCCCCATCTCTGGCAGTTTTCTTCAAATTATTTCTTGTTATTAAAAGAGCTTTTTAAGCCAGACTTAAACCAACTAACCAGTTCCACAAATACCACCAGTGGCATCACTTATTCAAACTAACCCTTTATATTTGTTCAATCATAGATGACATTACTTGATTTTCAGCTATCTTTCATATGCAAATAAAAACTAATTATGCAATGATGATTTCCAAGAAATGACCATCCACAATAATGGATAATGAAAAGGCTAATTACAAATTAAATCATCTTAACACTGCAATTCTATCATGAAGCACAAAATAAACAGTATTAAGTAGATAAACCTGCAAACCACCAGCAGTGAAGATGCGAAGAAAATTAAGACTTGTAACTGCAGCCACCCAATTGGTACCAAGTGCAACTGCTCTTACTTCTTCGCCTTCAAATCGCATGTACCACTGAGTTCACAATAAAATATACCAAAAATCATCACATTGTGAAATTTCACATCAAATGTGCCAATTTGAACATTTACAAAGGTGAGCACATGTATGACCATGCTAATTCAAAAAATGTACACATGCAAATAAATTTTTTTGAGAAGGTAACACTCTAACCTCACTGTTATTTGCCCAGCTGCTAAATGGTCGATACATGAGAGTACTCATGTTCTTCTCGCCCTTGCATGGATTTGCAAAAACACTTCCATTTTCATTTAGTGAAGCCATCGTGAAACCATAATGATCAGTCATTGGTGGAACTCGTGGACCTGTGCTAGTATCATGAAAATCTATCTGCATCAGACATGCATTTAACATCAGCATGGAACAGAGGAAAATACAGGCATTTCTTTCAATGCTTGCAAAAAAACCGCAAAATTGATGCCAAATCATACATCCTCAAACCACTTCTCACATGAAAGAAAAAGAAACGACATTAGGAAGTAAAGATTGAACTAAAAAGCTGGCATAAATACCTCTATATGGGAATATTCATCGTGTTTGATTGTAGTTATACTTCCAAGCATATTGTAGCACAAGAAATGCCTTTTTCCAGGTTGTAGTGGAGTAGAACCTGGCTGAAAAGCCTCCTGCATTTTTGGCCTAAGTGCCGTCATACTTCTTGAAGCATCTTTTTCTTTATCCGAATTTTCCTTGTTAACACGATGCACTTTTCTCTGGGGTTCAGTTTTTGGAGGCAAGCCTAACACATCAAAAACATCTTCATTCTGATCATCATCAATTACTGACTGTTTCCGCAATCTTTTTCTGCTAGGAGGCTCAGACTCACCATGGCTATCCTCACCAAGATCACTTAAACTGCCTGACATGCTAACCTCCTGATCCTCCTCGTCAAAAAAGAGTAGGCCATTACTGTTCTTTGACCAAGAACTTGGAATGTCTTCAGTAGGAGATTTCATTGAGGAAGGAACAACTGATTCCCACACTCCGTACTTTCCCGTGACATCAATGACAGACAATGCATTTCCAATTGGCTTCCATGCCATACAACATATTCTGTCATCAAATTTCTGCCTATCAATATCCTGCTTCCTCTTAACATCCCAGATCAAAACTTGCTTATCCAAAGCAGACGTAGCCATGTATCTCCCATTAGGTGACCAAGACATGAAACATATAGGCTGCGTGTGATCACTTCTCAAGGTAAACAGCTTTTCAGCCGTGTCCCTATCATACATCACTATATCATTTTTCAACCCAGGAACTGCCAAAGTCTCCCCATCAGGACTCCAACTAAGCACATTTAAAATGGAAGTGTCTGAACCGGTATCGGGAGCCACACCTTTGAGGGTATATAATGTTCTTCCAGATTGAAGTTCCCAATAGATGACAGTTCCAAGGGAATCAATTGATGCCAAGTATTCTCCATTAGGATCAAAAGCTAAACCTGTGACAGGTCCTCTATGCCCTTTAAGAACCCTAGCAATTGAACCATCAATTGTATTAATAAGTTTAATCCCCTCATCATCACCAGCAGCTGCCAGCATGCTCCCTGATTTGTTAAAAGAAAGCGCTCGAATTGGCAGTGTGAACCTGGTAATATTAGTCTCAAACTCCCCACCTGACAAAAAGAACCATTACACTTCAGTCAGACTCGAACAGCCATGAATGAAACAGCAAAAATAATTAGAATTTATGGCGAAAGCGAGAGCCAATACGAAGGGAAAAGGGAAGGTTCTTCATGTTATTTATATGGACGTACCACAATTAAAACTTCAACAAGATTAAAGATTAAATTGCAAAAGGTAAAACAAAAATCTCGCAAGTATTTCAAGTTTTCATATATTATCAACTAGATTTTACAGATTATACTAAATATTTCTTAATTCTAACAAATACCCAGATTAAAAGAGAACAAAGAAAGTCTACCCATCTAAAAATTTAATTTAAAAAAAAAAAAGGAATACCTGGGAATTTATTGCAAAAGACAAAATAAAATCCCCGTTAGTATTTCAAGTTCTCACATATTATCAACCAAATTTTACTGTAAACCAAATATTTATTAATTCTAACGAATACCCAGATAAAAAGGGAACAAAATAAGGCTACCCATCCCAAAATAAAGAAGGAATACCAGGGAATTTATAGAGCTTAACCGAGTGATCAATAGATCCAGAGGCAAGACAAGTGGAGTTGGGGCTAAGAGCCAAGGCCGTGACCCCATCTCGGTGGTGGCGAAGAACCCGCGGCGGATTTGAAGGAAGAAGAGGATCGTGGATCGAAATAGAGGGCTCAGATGATGAAGCGGTCACCAAGTGGTGAGCTTGGAGGTCCCACAAGATGGAGCAAAAGGAGGCATTTGAACTTCCCTTGTGGGCTTCCCTTAGCTTCACTGATTTGATTTTCATGGTGTTGGCTTCGGGAAGGGGGAGGGGGCTGGAAATGGAGGGTTTTGGGTGTATTTTCAATTCTTTTGCTTTCTTTGGTGGGTACTTTAGTTTACAGAGAAGTCATGTGGATATGGATTTGGCGGGAAATTGGAGCCATGAATTTTGGATTTCGCGGGTGAGAGAACTTGGAGGGAAATAATTTATAATTCAATGAAGGATTTCAGGCACCAGCCCACAATCTTTGGTTACTGTCGTATGGTGCCAATGGGCCTTACATT